>CM037855.1:64499819-64544322 GCA_021234595.1 Delia radicum
ATAATTAAGAACAACGGTGGAGAACTTAAAATATCGGTTAAAGTTTACTTTATCGGGCACACCTCAAAAAAAAAAAAAAAAATTGGACACTATCTGGAATAAAAAAAGAAAATTTTTTATTATGTGACGTTAAGGGCGCTAAGGCCCCTGGAGCCCCCCAGGGGGGAAAAACCTAAATTACCTCCCCCCCCCCACCAAAAAAAATATATAATTCTATCTGGAATAAAAAAAGAAAGTTTTTTTGTTATGTGACGTTAAGGGCGGGGAGGCCCCTGGAGCCCCCCAGGGGGCTATAACCTAAATTACCCCCCCCCCCCCAACAAAAAAAAATTATGAAAAAAATACTATTCGATCAGAAATTAAAAAGAAAAAATAAAAAATTATTAGGCGTTTTTGGGGCCGGGGCCCCTGGGACCCGCTAGGAGCAAAAAACAGGGACATGTACAAACATATAAGTGTGGATACTCAAATGAAAGAAAATCTCCTCACGGTTTCAAAAATGTATTTTTTTTCAAGATCCGACAAACGTGGCCCAAACCAGAGCCATTTTAGTAAAATTTAGACCCTTTAGGCTTGGCCCAAAAATAGTAAACATTTTCCGTATATAAAAACAGTGCTCAAATGAAGGAAAATGGAAAAAATACAGTAAAAAAATACAAAATTATGAGGCTTTTTTGGGGCTGGGCCCCTGAGAACCGCTAGGAGCAAAAACCAGGGCATGTATTTTGAAGTTTCTTTTGTGTCGCACGCAGAAAAAACTTTATTTCGCGAAGCCACCTGCCGCGTTCTACGGAGGAAAAAAACCCCTAAGCCCGGCCGTAGGCCGGTCACGCAGAAAAACTTTGCTCAGCAGAAATATATAATTTGCCATTTTGGCCATTATATATTTTTTATTTTATTTTTTCTGATTTTATTGCATTTTTTATTTGGTAATTTTGGGTAATTTTGGTTTTATCCCCCTGGGGGGCTTCAGGGGCCTCCCCGCCCTTAACGTCACATAACAAAAAAAATTTCTTTTTTTATTCCAGATAGAATTATACATTTTTTTTGGGGGGGGGGGGGGGTAATTTAGGTTTTTCCCCCTGGGGGGCTCCAGGGGCCTTAGCGCCCTTAACGTCACATAAAAAAAAAAATTTCTTTTTTTATTCCAGATAGGGTCCAATTTTTTTTTTTTTTTTTTGAGGTGTGCCCGATAAAGTAAATTTTTGCCAAAATATCAACGAGTTTAACACCTCACACCCAGAACGCCATACGGGTCTTACACAACTTCAGCAATTTTGGCCAATTCTTCAGGATGATAACGCAATTTGTAGTATTTAAGACTTCATTAAAAACACGTCTGACTTTATTTACACTAAGTACTTTTTTAGATTTAAACTATTTTTTATTTAAGGCAACAGCTATTTTTGCCTTCATTTCTTTTTAATTGGTTGTAAATTTTTATGTTTTTGAAAATATAAAAGAATAATATGAAATTCGATTAATATAATAATTTTTGATATTTTGAGGATTCTAAATACACCATTGGATTAGATAGCGAAATAAGTCTGCAAGAATTTGTATTTTTTAAATTTATCTAAACTTTAATTCAAAAATTTGTATATAAATTTTAACTTTTAATTTAATTAATTAATTTTAATTTTATATAAATTTTAAATGAAAAAAATATGATTTTACTAAAATACTGATTTCAGCCTTAAATAATTCTGGTTGTTCAATGGATAAATATGTATTGGAGGTGATTTTATAGATGAAGCCTTTAGTATTTGAAAATCAAATAGTTTTTTATCAACTAAATATGACAAATATTTTTGTTCATATTTAAAAATTTTTAAATTTTGACACAATATATAAATAGTGTCATTAAGTACAAAAATTTCTTGGATTTGTAGAGCTTTTAAAGTTGGATCGTAAAAGAAAAGTATGTAATCTTTTTGGTATGTCGTACCACACCGGGAAAAACTGTAATAACATACACAATTATTGATATCGTCATTGGTACAAACAAAATTTTTAAGCTCATTATAATATGTTGATAGTTTTATATTATATGTAGTTTTATCTAAAATATACTCTTGCTTTTCAAAATTAATTATAGTTTCCGCAAAAGATATACAAAATTTTATTGCTAGTGACAATGTAACGTTTTTACGTGCAGTAATATTTTTTGTATACGATTTTAGATCTCTGTGTTTTGATTCAAAGTTAAAAGTCCATAGATAAATGAAAGGACCAGAATTTTCTATTATTCTACAATAATGAGATAAAAAATGATGCTTCGGTTTTAAATTATCAGAAAAAATTTTAATGTATTCCTTGTTGAGAAACTCTATATGCGATTTTATATTAAGTATGTCTAAACTTGTAAAATGAGATAATAACATTAAATCAACTAACTCTATTAAAAAAATAACAAATTTCCATAAATCACTACTGACATCTACAAGGTCTCCAACCATAAGTGGGAAGAAACCATAAGTAAATCTTCATTATAATTTTTAATAGTTCTTAATTTTTGTGTGTTTTCTTCAATTTTTGTTTTTTTTTTGCTTATTATTAAGTTTGCAAGTTCTGCAAAAATATTTTGCTGAAAAAGATCGAGAAAATCCTAAAACATTATTGAGTGCTAAGTTATCCCCAACGATCAAACCTAAAGATAAATAAATTTTTTTTTCCCACTTTTGGTTTCAATTTCAACTCCATTTTTTTCCAAATCATTTAAAATTTCAATTAACTTGTAAAAACATTTCTCGTTTCCAAAGTTTTTTACGTCATTTGAATTGTATAATGCAGCAAAAAAAATGTTATTTAATTTAAATTTTAAAAATTCTGGTGCTGTTGGAAAGGAGTAATAAACTCCCAACAGGCTTGAACAGTGTGGACCAAGGCAATTATTAACTTCAAAATCATCGAAGTATAGATAATAAGGGACTACAAATTTATTATCATATTGTTTGATTTTATTTTTCCAATATATTCCGTTACAAAAGTTGTTCAAGGTACCGCTTTCATATAAAGATTTCAAATTATTTTCAAATGCCTCATAAATTCCATCAATTTAAAAAATTTTTTTTTATTTGAAACTTCATTGGAAATAAAATTCCTTTTGTGCGCCCCGGTAGGCTAGTTGGTAGCGTGCTGGCTTATCAGTGCGGGGGTCGTGGGTTCGATTCCCACCAGAGGCACTGGTCTGTTTTTGCTACAACGCGCCGAAGGCCATAGTAGCTAGTGCTCGGTTACGGTAATAGTATATAATTTGTAATTATATGATTATTAATTAATAAAAAAAAAAAAAAAAAAAAAAATTCCTTTTACTTTAATTGGATCTAGTGTATTAACTTGGTTTAAGTATAACGTGGAAATTGAGTTATCTATATAAATAACTTTGGGATTTTCGTACATGTTTAATGTTTTTAATTATTTTATAAATTTATATTCTGTATCAAAATCATCGAAAGGTGTATTGCAAAATGTGACGAGTTTAGTCAGGCCATTTTCAGTTTGTTCGAAGTTATCTGTGTTAATATCATTAGGGCCATTATTACAACTTGTCTTTAAAGTAATTGTTAGTAAAAGGTAACTTTAGCTAAAGTGAGGAAAAAAGGCAGCTATAATGTTTTTCGTTATTACAACTTCCCAATAAAATAAAATTAATATTTTTGATAATGTGGCAGCACCAAACTAAAACCCGATTATTGGTTTATGAATTGGTTTATAAAAATACGTAGTGGCAACGTACTTTTATTTATTTGTTTACAAACAAACAATAATTTGTGAAATTCGGTTGTGAAATTCGGTATTTTCTTCGTTTTCTTTATAGAGCAGAAAATGTGGTAACTTTAAACACATAAAACTTACGTTTAAAGTTAAAGGCAACAATGTCTTCCCTTTAGCTTATGGGTCACTTTTAGCTTAAAGTATACTTATAATAACGAAAAACTAATAATCTGTCAGATAACATCCGAACTTCAGCTATTGGCAAGTTGTAATAATGGCCCTTAATCATTTTTTGTAGTTCATCTCTAAGCAGATGAGTTATATTTTTTTCAATATTTTTTTGTAGTTTTGTAGCTTCTTTTCTGGCGAAGTGTTTGTTTGCATAAGTTTGCAATGTTAATTTAAATGGATGTAATGATAACAATTTAGAATTAATGTTTGCTGTTTTCGAAGAATTTATATTTTGAGTTTGAGATAAATTATTAGATGTAAATGTTAGAATATCAGATTTTTTAATGGCATTACTAGATATAGCATTGTTTTTATTACTTGGTAATAAAATTGTACTTACTGAATCTTTTGCAAGTTTTTTGGAATATTCGTTACGCAAATGCTTAGAAAAGGCTTTAAAACAACTAAATTTTTAGGAACACGAAGAGAAGCCACATTCATATACATAATTTGATGGTAAATGATGTAAACTTTTTATGTGACAAAAAAGTTTTTTGCAATCCTTAAAACCGTCTCTACAAATAAAGCAGAAAATATCCATTTTCACTAAATAATGTTAAAATAATGTTAATAATTATAAAAATAAAATTTTTAAATTGTTTAATTTTTTATATATTAACATATCAATTCTATGTAATGTTTACATTAAAAGTTTTCTAAATGTGTATCATTTTTATATCGTTTAAAACACTTGACAAAATTGTTGATTTTTGACTATTTTTTAAATCAGTATTATAAAAGTACTGTTGAAAAAAATAATATACATTTTTACAATTTACTGGATACTCTAAATTAAGCACATGAAATATTTTAAATGCAACGTCAAGGCATTTTAATATGTTTTCAAATTTGTAAAAAAACAGATGCATAATAAATATAATATTCTTTAATTTGAAAAATATCTTCGCCAACGCAGCAAATGAGTGGCTGCAACCTTTCTTTTTTCTCGAAAGCTAAATCAGTTGTAGTGTAGCGTACTCCTTAAGCGTACACTGCATACCAACCACTAATATTGATTTTCCAACATACCGTCTCAAATACTGTAGAGTAAATGCCACACACATCACTATGTGTTTAAACATTACAAGTGGCATCAAGTAACAGTCTAGCGACACTATGACTGCATTCTTTCACTTGCACTCAGATATCTGATGACCGTATGTTGACGATAAGAGAACAAAGTATAAAAATAAATAAGAATAAAAATAAATTGAGTGATTCCTAAAATCACTCAATACTAGACAATAAGTTAGACTTGTAAGAATAGTATATAAGAACATGTAAATTGTTAAATAAATCAGACTTCAATTTGGAGTTCTTAACAGACTAACAACACTCCTCTTTAGTTTTTGGATTACAAGGCGAACCAGTATTCGCCCCATAAAATAAACATTACAGTAGCTTTAATCAGGGATTGCAACTCACAACTAGTAGGTGCCAGGAGAAAGAAAGAGTGTCTTGAATCGACTGTAGATGGTTTTACATATGATCGTTTTTTTGTTATCTTGTCAGTTGAGCAAATTCTTGAAATTGGTTTAATAAGCGAATGTATAACAAATAAGATAACTGCGTTTTGAACATCTAAAAAAAGTAATAGGAATTAAAATTGCACCGATGTTAGAAAAGTTTAGTCCGCCAAAGAATCAAAGCATTTATAATGAAAATCCTATTTCGTTATGAGAAACATCAAAACTTTTAGACTAGATTTCAGTTCTTTTTTTGGAATCAATGTCTTTGAATTTCTTTTTTTCTTATTTCTAAACGCTTTGATTTTTAGCAGACTGTATACAAAATAGTAAGTAATTTTAAAAAATAGTTAATACAGTAAATATAAAGCAACTTCTACATAAATTTAAATTAATGTTTATACCTACCTACAAAGATTTAAAATGTGCTAAAGAAGTTTAAATTACATGTATATACCATACATGGGAACTACTACTTTCAAAACTACTGTTACCGGATTTGTATTTATCGTCTTTCAAATGTGATATCATTTCCAAGCATTCAGTATCTTTAACCTGTATTTCAATTAACTTTATAAATTTCTTCGAGAATTCTTCCCATTTTTCAAATATTAAATGGCTTTTTTCTGGGTATAATTTTGCAAAATCAGCGTCAATCTAAAATAAATATATTAAGTTATAACTATTCGATTTTAATTAAAATTAACCTAACCAATTTATGTCCAAAAGATTGATTGAATAGGGGCCACTCTTCAAAAATTTCCGACAATGTGTGATCTCCTCTAATATATAATTTTCTTAAGAAAAAAGTATTGTATTTAAGCCAATCTTTGTCAGAAATTTGATCTAGATATATAACAAAAATACTCGAAATAATAATAGACTGATGTAAGGGTATTAAATATACCTGGTGAACTAGTTTCTTCAATTAAATTTTCATCGTTGACTATTTTTCTTATTTTATTAGATATGCTACTTGGTTGTATAAGACCCTCTTTTCGGAGTTTTGCCACAGAGTTGTGATATTTAGGGCCGTTATTACAACTTGCCTTTAAAGTAAATGTTAGTAAAAAGTAACTTTAGCTAAAGTGAGGAATAAAGTGAGCTATAATGTTTTTCGTTATTACAACTTCCCAATAAAATAAAATTAATATTTTTGATAATGTGGCAGCACCAAACTAAAACCCGATTATTGGTTTATGAATTGGTTTATAAAAATACGTAGTGGCAACGTACTTTTATTTATTTGTTTACAAACAAACAATAATTTGTAAAATTCGGTTGTGAAATTCGGTATTTTCTTCTTCTTTATAGAGCAGAAAATGTGGTAACTTTAAACACATAAACCTTACGTTTAAAGTTAAAGGCAACACTATCTTCCCTTTAGCTTATCGGTCACTTTTAGCTTAAAGTATACTTATAATAACGAAAAACCAATAATCTGTCAGATAACATCCGAACTTTAGCTATTGGCAAGTTGTAATAATGGCCCTTAGCATATAAACTTCCAGATGGTTTTTTCGATTTTATAGCCACGTAGTATACATCCTAGTAATATTATTTGTGTTCAATATAATTTAAAGTAAATAGGAAATTCAATTAAATACGGTGAAAATCAAACATTTGATGCCAACTTTTTAAAGAAACCTCTTGCGATTTGTATAAAAAATTAAAGCTTGGTAAAAAAATTAAAGCAACATTTTAACTATAAAATTGATTTGTCTTTAAACAGTGAAATTTAAATGAAATTTACAAAGGTAGAGGTGAGAGGTAAGAGATGTTTTAGGAAATAAATAATATGAGAAAAACTCTTTAATTTTTTTTATTTTGTATTAAAAATTTTGGATGTTTTCAATATTTTTATTTAAGTATGCATTTACTTAAATTTATTATGTAGTTATTTATGATACTTTGTGGTTAATCGATTTAATGAATATATTGCCTTGGTTTTATTGCTATAATATTTTTTTTATTATTCTACTTAAAGTTATTTATAATATCTTTAATTTTAAGCTAACGTTTAATAAAAAAAATATTGTTGTTTTTGTTATATAATGGCTAGATTTAAAGAAAAACACCCTTAACTTAATGATAACCATCATTACCCCAATTATATAATTCTTTAATTTAAGGAAAACGTTTAATGATATTTTGTTAATTTTTTTATTTTATTTTGGAATTATTTCATTTGAGGTAATATTTCATAAATTTAAGTAAATATCTTCTTGGACAAAAACTCTCTAATTTTTTCATATCCAATGTTATTTAAGGGCATGCATACTTAAATTAACGATACAACACTTACATTTTTATATTTCCAACTTAATGATTTTTCATAATTTTAAAGAAAATGTCTTTAGTTTAATATCAACATTAATACACAACATATTTAAAAAATAAATTAAATGTTGTGACTACATTTAAAGAAATAATCCCTTAACTTAATGTTAACACGAATTAAGCCAATTATATTATATTCTTATAATTGAGTAAACATTGCTTTAATATTCTGCCTCATTTTATTTTATATAATTTAAATAAATTTTCTTTAAACTTCTATAATATTAGCATTAAAAATTTTTAAATATATTTTTTGGTTAATGTAAGTATATTTTTTCTTATACTGAGTATGAAAAATGTAATTGATTTAAATAAAATTGTGTGATTAATTAAAGTAAATCCAAAATTATGGACTACAATCAAAGAAATTATGTCTTTTTATGTCCTTAATTCTATTTTTTCAAACAAAAATTTTGTTTACTTTTTTTTGTATATAAAATCTTCATAATAAAGAAATTTTCTTTAAAATTATTAATATTGTACACATTGCAAGGAAGTTTTTACTCAATTCAAGAACATATCAACAGGTGATTTTGTGGAATAAGGATTGTGGTGGTGTGTGTGGAGGAGAACCTGGAGAATTAGAACTTCTGAGTTTTTGTAGACAAAATCAATATGAGATTTTATTGCTCAAATTGAAATATCCCAATGGAATCAAATATGGAAAGAAAGAAAACAAAAAATAAATTAGGAATTGGAATATTTGATTTATTGTACAATTGTGCGAAATAGATCTTACCACGACAGCTAAATTGACAAGGCCCGGTCATACACTTATTTTAAACGGAAATAAGTATCTATGACTGCAAGATATGTTTGACATTTATTTTAGGCTTTAATGTTGATTCGAAATAAAAGTTATGTCGATAACTTTTACCTTTCACAACATTCAGCCTTTATAGATAATGACTTTAGGAATTCAGGGGATACTTTTCAGGAGTTAAGGACAAAAGTTGGCAAGGACTTTTGGCATTAACATTACCGCCCGCCTTGCAGTATATGTGCAACAAAAATTTAAATGGAATGTCATAGATACATATTTCCGGTAGGATCATATAAAACTAAATTTTAATTAAGTGGGATAATTATGTTAGTAATTCATTTTAAGGAATTCATTGAGTTTTAATTCATTTTAATCTTAATGAAATATACAAAATTTTAATTAAAATAAATCTTAAATTATATCTTGGATTATAACATATATTTAAATTAACAAGTGCGTTTGTTTTTGCCTATGTGTTTGATAGTGCTGATCTTCAATATAAATGATACACAATGCCTAAGTGGAACATGAGCCGTAAATAGTCCAGCCGAATATAGTGCTTTAGGCTGTCGGCAACCCAGTTTTCAAAATCACCCCCTCGCAAATAATTTTCGGATATAAATCAACACCAATGACCACATCGATTCCTGCAGACTCGTAAAACTTTGAGTCTGACAAGAATAAATCTCTAAAGTTTTTCTTGAACGATTCTGGCAGTGATTGGTCCGGAGTTTTAATGGAGAGGCGATTATCGACACGGAATGTTCCATGGATCTTGGAATTAAAATCAAACCGAGACTTCAGTGTCAAAGGACAAATAGTTTCATCTTGGAGTGTCAGAGTCGTGAGGTCAAATTTTTCCGCTAACTTTTTGAGATTCGACTAATTGGAGAGGCCGAATCCAAGATACATCGTGCGTGCGAATTCGACATATCAATCTTGACGAGCAAAGTCGGAAGAAGAATCACAGTATTTTGTCGCAAATTAGCTGTGAGAGACGAGGAATTTGATGCGACCGGAGGAGTTGGAGATGTGTTTCGAGAACGTGCCTTTTTTGATGTTGAAGGTGGAGAACGCGAACGAGAACGTGATCGTGATGACGAATCGGAAGATTTCTTTAGCAGTCTTGGACTTATGTGAAGAAGAGTATGATGAAACTTCTTGCACGTTTTGCAACCATGTTTGGTGAAACAAGCAATATTTATGGGTTCGAACAACGCGGATACGTTCGGCAACGTTCATTGCAAGAAATTTCCTACAAGTTCTAAGCGGATGAGGACGGTTACAGATTCGACATAGAAACGAGTTGTATTTCTTAGGGAGTTTGGAGGGTTTTTTTACTGCTATGACGAGATTGTGGATCATTTGTTCTACTAGCCGGTTTACGAGGCATTATGATCTGGAATAAAAGTTAACGAAATAATAAAACAATTAAGATTCTATCGGTAAAGCTACTAGTTTAGTGATTGGCCTTGTAGTTGTTCCTTTCTGAGTGAACACGTCGGCTACCCGAACGCGTTTATCAGGCCCTATGCAAACTTTTTCAATTCTGCCAAGGCGCCAAGAATTTGGGGGAAGACTTTCATCTTTGATGACGACAAGCGAACTTTCTTTAAGATTTTCCTCCGGTTTTTTGCCATTTTACGCGTTTTTGAAGCTCTTTGACATACTCTGATTTCCAGCGCAAACAAAACTGTTGGTGAATGGCTTTAAGTCTTTCCCAGCGATTGCGAATTGAAAGAAGGGGTTCAGCTATCTGAGGATCAATCGGAGCTAAAATTGGGGAACCGATAAGAAAATGTCCTGGAGTTAAAGCGGAAAAGTCTGAAGGATTTTGGGACATTGGTGACAAAGGGCGAGAGTTTAGACAATATTCAATTCTGGATAAAAGCGTAGAGAATTCTTCAAACGTATATTTAAAATTGCGAGAAACCTTTCGAAAATGTGACTTAAAACTTTTCACACCTGCCTCCCAGAGCCCTCCCATATGAGGAGCTCCTGGCGGTATGAAGTGCCAAGTCAGATTCTGATGGGAGTAATTATCCGTTATGGCCTGGTGTGCCGCTTGCGTAAATTCTTTAGCAAGAACTTTTGAGGCACCGACAAATGTGGTGCCATTATCAGAGTGCAAGTGAAGGGGACAGCCTCGGCGGGATACAGGAGTAGATAGATCTGAAGTCGCCTCTAGGTGTATAGCCTTAGTAGAAAAACACACAAATACGCAAACGTAGCCCTTGGATATACGACACGCTCTACCCGAGTAGCTTTTGATGTCGAAAGGACCAGCGAAATCCAGTCCAGTATGTGTGAACGGACGAGAAATTTGTGTTCTTTCTGGTGGTAAAGCAGCCATAATTTGCTTTTGCCACATTTTCCTATAGATAACACAAACTTTGCATTTGTTAATGGTTGCCTTTATAAGATTTTTAACCTTGGGAATCCAATAAAGCGACCTAATGATACGGAGAACAAGTTGATTGCCTCCATGCAAACTAATATCATGGACAAAATGAACTAATAGTCTGGAGTACTGACAGCTATAGGGAAGTATAATAGGATGCCTTTCATTAAAAGAGAGGCCATGAGAGGATTCAAGCCGACCACAAGAGCGGATAAGACCCTCTTGATCTAAAAATGGGTTTAAATTCAAGAGAGAACTAGATGACGATATCGGCAATTGAGATTTCAAGGCCTTGTACTCATTTGGGTATGTAACCTTCTGATACATAATAATGAGACGGTCACGAACAGCTAAAACTTCAGAACTGCTGATTGCAGTAGTTTCCCTTGAATAATTGTATCGATACTTTGGATGTGTGCGGTAATAAAATCTGTAAACATAAGACATGACACGCATGGCTCTTGAGAAGGATGAAAATCGTTCCAACATATCATCAAAATGATTAAAATACGTAAAATGTACTTTAATGGACTTTCTTTCTAAATCTGTTTCCCTAAAACCTCGCGAATCAAGACTCGAAACTGGTGCAGTGGGACTCTGAAGCCACTTTGGCCCACACCACCATAATTCGTTATCCCGTAAATCCTGTGGAAAACTCCACGGCTTGCTAAGACCGCTGGATTATCTTCCGAAGCAACATGATACCAGCGTTGGTGATCAATTATTTGCGTTATCTTAGATACCCTATTTGCAACAAAGGTCAACCAATCACAAGGGGGTTTAGCGAGCCAAGAAAGGACAATCGTTGAATCAGTCCAACAAAAAACTGAATATTTTTCAACATTTAATCTCGGAAGTAAACTATCAATTGTAATATACTTGTTATTTGAATACTTTATTCTTGATATTGTTTTGTAAAGAAAATCTAGTTTCTATGTTTTATAATGTTTGTCAAAGAAAAAAAGAAAGAATAAATTAGTTTTGAAAAAAGCAAATTACAATTCAGGTGTGGGGTTAAGAAAAAAAAAATGGATTTACGGCCAACAAGACAAAGAATTATTAATACTTTGGTGGATGCAGGAATATCATTTCCTGAATCAGCTACAATGAGTCAATTAAGAAGCCTTTATGAAGCCATAAATCCAAATGAAATTGGTGTATCAATCACCGACCTGAACGAAAATGATTCTGGTGTAATCTCTTCCGATGCTGTTAATTCTTCTGCTGCTGTTACTTCCGGTTCAATATCTTCCGGTGCAATTACTTCTGCTGGTATTACTTCCGTTGCGTCTTCCGATATAATTACTGTTACAACGTCTTCAAATATGTTTCCTTCCGTTACAACATTTCCCGTTTTGTCAACCATTTCCGTTGATTCTATAGAAAGACCATTGATTGCTTTCGATTCTTCCGGTGCAATCTCAGCTACATCAAATGTCACATCAAGATCTAACATACAAACTACATTTGCTTCATCTGATCTGTCAAGTGGTGGTACTACATTTTCCAATTCTCAACCAATTTACTCTACAGCTAATTTACAATACCCATCAAGTCAAGAATCTCAAGAATTAGAAAATCAAATTAAAATTCTAAGAATGCGCTGTGAAATGATGAATCTTCAAAAACAGCTTTTAGAATTGGAAGGAAATGTTAATGTTAATAAAAGATGTAAAATTAATTATGAAGAATTGGATAAAATGGTTCCCAAATTTAGTGGTAATGACAATCAAGATATTTGCAAATGGTTTTCCCAATTCGAGGGATATGCTTTGAATTTTACTGATCAAGAACGATTGATGTGTCTGAAATGGTTGTTACAGGGTACAGCACGCGAGTATATGGAAATTTCATCTTCTTTACAATACAACGATTTAAAAGTATCTTTACTTCAGATTTTCAAAAGAACAATTACTCGAGAAGAAGTTTACCATAAGTTACGTTCGCGCGTACTAAAGCCATCGGAATCGTGTATCAATTACATAATATCATGCAAACTATTGCATCTCAAGCTGATATCGGGGGTCAAGAATTAGTTGATATTATAATTGATGGTATGCAAGACAGTTCAAATAATGTTTCTTTGCTATATGGATCAACTACTGTAAATGAATTAATTCGGTGCATAGACAGGTATGAAAAACGTCGTATTAAGAATAATCCTGATGTCAAAATCGGAAAAAACAATCCAAGGAGAGATGTTCGGTGTTTTAATTGCTCGCAGTTTGGCCATGTTAAAAGTGCATGTCCAATACCAATACGTCCACCGGGCTCTTGTTTTATTTGTCATCAGATGGGACATTTCCATAAGGATTGTCCAAAACGTCAACGTGTTGCTGCATCAGTTTTTCCCGAAACAGTAGATGTTAATGATATTGTAGATCCTATTCAAACGGTGAGTGTGGCATTTTATCTTTCTTCTGGGAAAAAATATACTAATTATCTGAATATTTCGTGTTTAATTGATTCTGGTAGCCCGATAAATATCATTTCGAAGTCAGCGGTTCCCAAAAACATCGCATTTTCTGAAAGATTAGCACCGACTGGTTATGTTGGTATTGGAAATCATGATATGAAAATGCATGGTGTCATTTCATGTCTAATTAAATTTCAAAATGTTATTAATTCTGTAAAATTAATTGTTGTTCCGGATAATGATATCCAAATTCCAATGATATTGGGTAGAGATTTTATGACCAAATTTAATATAAAATTAGTTTGTACAAATAATTCAGATAAATCTAACTTATGTATATTTGATTCTACAAGATCGATAAATAAAAAAGCTGAAATTTCTTTGGTGTCTAGAAACATTAATGAAAATTGTGAAAACGCGTTGAACGAAATAGTTAAACCTTCTCTATGTGACGTTAATTTAAATCCAATATTGAGCAAAGTGCAGGTACACGATTTAGAGAATGTAATTAGGAATTTTTACACAGAACCAACAGCTATTATCCGAAAACCTCACAACTACACAATGAAAATTCGGTTGTCAGACGACACTCCTATTCATTGTTCTCCCCGCAGATTATCTGTACGAGATCGTCAGGAAATTCAGAAGATAATCGATGATTTGTTAAGTAGAGGTATTATAAGGCCAAGTAATTCTCCATATGCATCTGCTATTGTCCTGACTAGGAAAAAGTCAGGTGAAACTCGGATGTGTGTGGATTATAGGGCCTTAAACAAGAAGACAATTAGGGATAATTTTCCACTTCCATTGATTGAGGATTGTATTGAATATATGGCGGGTAAAAAATGGTTTACAATAATGGATTTGAAAGACGGATTTTTTCATTTAAAAATGGATAAAGATTCCATACCATACACTTCATTTGTAACTCCTCAAGGACAATACGAATATTTGAAAATGCCTTTCGGATTAAAAAATGCGCCAGCAAATTTCCAACGATTTGTAAACACAATATTTCGTGATTTAATTGATTCTCATAAAATTGTTGTTTATATAGATGACATTTTAATAGCTTCAAAAGATTTCGAATCCCACCTGGCAATATTGACTGAGGTACTTGCACGTGCATATGAAAAAGGATTAGAATTTAAACTAAGTAAATGTAAGTTTGGTTATCAATCTCTGGAATATTTGGGATATTCTGTTAGTTCTTTAGGTATTCAACCAACAGATAGCCATATAAGTTCAATAAAAAATTTGACAATTCCAAAAAACCAAAGAGAATTACAAACTTGTATTGGTCTATTTTCGTATTTTCGACGGTTCGTACCATCTTTTTCTACCATAGCAAGACCGTTGTTAGAATTATTACGAAAGGAAAGGAAATATGATTTTTCTGATGATTGTCTGAATGCTTTCAATGAACTTAAACAGCGGTTAATAAAAAGTCCAATACTTGCAATATATGATCCGAAAAAAGAAACAGAATTACATTGTGATGCAAGTACTCATGGATTTGGAGCTATTCTAATGCAACGTCAAGATGATAAAAAATTTCATCCTGTTATGTTTTTTTCAAAATCTACAACTCCAGCTGAGTCGCGTTATCACAGCTTTGAATTGGAAACTTTAGCTATCATCTATGCATTGCGTCGGTTTCGAGTGTATTTGGAAGGCATTCAATTTACAATTATAACAGATTGCAATTCCCTTACAATGACATTGAACAAAAGACAAGTTAATCCTCGAATTGCTCGATGGGCTTTGGAATTGGAAAACTACAATTATACTATTCAACATCGAAGTGGTGTATCTATGGGTCACGTGGATGCTCTAAGTAGATGTGTGACTGAAAATAATGTATATCCTATTATTTCAAAATGCAATGTAGTAGGGGCTGTAAACTCTAATGAGCTGGATGTGCAGATACAACAAACCCAAAGTCGAGACGAAAATATAGGAAATTTATTACGTAAACTTGAAAATGAAGAAATTGATAACTATGAATTAGTAGATGGACTTGTATTTCGTAAAACTGAGTCAAATCGATTATTGTTATATGTACCTAAGGAAATGGAAGAAAATATAATTAGAATGATTCATGAAAAGATCGGACATCTTGGTGTAGAGAAATGTTATGAAAAGATACGAAATAATTATTGGTTTCCAAACATGAAAGATAAAATAATTTCGTATATAAAAAATTGCATAAAATGTATTATATATTCAGCACCGGCTCGAGTAAATGAACAAAATTTACATAGCATACCAAAGAAACCAATACCGTTTGACACAATACATATTGACCACTTTGGACCATTACCTTCATTAAAATCAAAACGAAAATACATATTAGTAGTTATAGATGCTTTTACGAAATTTGTGAAATTATACCCAGTTAATTCCACTAGTACAAAAGAAATTTGTTGTGCATTTGACAAATATTTTAGTTATTATAGTCGACCCAGACGTATAATTTCAGATAGGGGTTCTTGTTTTACATCCAATGAATTTTCGGAATTTCTTTTAAAAAATAATATTGATCATATCAAAGTGGCAGTTGCATCACCTCAGGCAAATGGTCAAGTTGAACGTGTGAATCGTATATAAAGGCAGTTTTAAGTAAACTAACTGATCCCATTGATCACTCTGACTGGTCATTAAAATTGTCTCATGTTGAGTTCGCTTTAAATAACACTAAACACAGTTCAACCAAAGATACACCAAGTCAGCTACTTTTTGGTATACACCAGCGTGGAGTGATACTAGATGAACTAACAGAATATTTAGATGAAAAAGTTAATAATGAAAGTAATCGTGACTTGATGTCAAGAAGATTAAAAGCACTTAACTCAATTCAACGTTCACAGAATTATAATGAGTCATATTTTAAAAAACATCACGTTCCCGCAAAAAATTACGGTGTTGGTGAATACGTTGTGGTTTTGAACATTGATAATACTGTTGGTAAAAATAAAAAATTTTGTGAAAAATATCGTGGTCCCTATATTATAGAGAAGGTTTTAGCAAATGATCGTTATGTTATAAAGGACATAGAAAATTGTCAGTTAACGCAAATTCCATATAAAAGTGTAGTAGAAGCAAAAAAAGCTTCGGAAATGGTTGACTCCAAATTAATATTAGCTTAAAATCTTGCCACATCATCTAATAATGTTGAATTAAATTGTATTTTTTTTTTTTTGAGTTTGATTGTGGTCAATCAATTTGTCAGGTTGGCCGAACTGTAATATACTTGTTATTTGAATACTTTATTCTTGATATTGTTTTGTAAAGAAAATCTAGTTTCTATGTTTTATAATGTTTGTCAAAGAAAAAAAGAAAGAATAAATTAGTTTTGAAAAAAGCAAATTACACAATCAACATTTAATCTCGGAAGTAAACTATCAATAGTAGGGGCATCCCCTGAGTGTTGGTTCAACATAAAAAAAAAAAAAAATTTGATAGAAAGTCTTTCCACTGAGAGAGACAGTCGGGAGAGAGGATATCATCCCATTCTGTGCCATCTATCCATATTTTCGGCATGATTATTTTTGCCAGAATAACACAAGGAGAAAGCCAGCCTGCAGGATCAAACAATTTGGCGATTTGAGACAAAACTTCTCTTTTAGTAAAAGTTGAAGATTCTGGAAGAGGTTTCGCCGAAAAATAAAAAAAAACTGTTCGTGCGTTCCATCGGATGCCTAATGTTTTTGCAGTACTGCTGTCGTCAAAGTCCAGAAAATCCTCGTTTAATAGATGATCGGGTGGCAGTTCCAACAGGATCTCTTTAAAATTTGCAGTCCATTTTCTCAATGAAAATCCAGCAGATTTCAGAGCAAGGATTAGCTCATTTCTGGCTTCTATGGCGTCTGGAATAGAGTGAGCACCAGCTAGGGCGTCAGCAACGTACATCGAATTACGAAGAATATCGCTAGCGAGTGGATAGGTGGATGGCACATCATTGGCCAGTTGGATAATCGTCCGGATTGCAAGATATGGGGCACAATTTACTCCGAAAGTAACAGTTTTGAGTTCATAGTCCTGGGCAATTTCACTTGGGTCTTTTCTAAAAAGGATCCTTTAGAAAGGAGTGTGGTCTGGATTGACCAATATTTGCCTGTACATCTTTTGTATGTCGGCATTAAAAACATATCGGAAGAAACGCCATTTTAGAATCATAAGAGTTAAGTCATTCTGCAGAACAGGGCCTACGTGAAGTACATCGTTAAGACTTAACCCGTTGGAAGATCGGGAAGACGCGTTAAAAACCACACGAACCTTTGTGGTTGTGCTATCAGGCTTTATAACTGCGTGGTGTGGCAAGTAATAATGCTGGGGATGTTTAGAAAGGGCTGGCGGAGAAACTTTATGCATATGTTCCAATTGAACATATTCTTCAACGACCCTATCGTATTCCTCCTTAAATGTGGGAGAATGAAGTAGTCTGCCTTCATTCCTAAAGAATTGTGCCATATCACTATTTCTCGAATCACCTAACATAAATTTTTCAGGATAACCTTCTTTAAATGGTAGTGAAACAATATACCTGCCATTTACATCTCTTTTTGTGGTTTTTACATACAAATCTTCACAAAATTCGTCGGATGGGGTGGCAAAGTTCTTCCGTGGAAGATCCTCCACCTCTCAAAAAACGCGAAATCTCTTTATCTAAAGAGATTTTAGTCACAAATGACGAAATTGAAGCATAAGAATCCATCCGAAAATAGTTTCTTGGGCAATAAGGGATTTACAAACCTCGTGTTTGATATCGGAACGCATTATAGATGGGAAAACCTCCCCGCCTATTAATAAGTCCACTTGGGCGCCATTATAAAATTGCGGATCGGCAAGATGAATTTGAGGAAGATCAGAAAAATACTCCATTGGCATAGGCTGTGAAGGAAGTTTGTCCGTAACCTGTTTAACAATTAAAGCATCTACTAAAATTTCAACACTATTGTCCGACGGAGAACCCAGAATAATCGAGCATTCACTTCGGGTAGAAGCCGAAACAAAATCACCGAGGCCCGAAACGTCCCATGGTTTTGTCCGCCTATTTGGAAGCTTTATAAAGTTGGAAAACTCTTCGGAAATAAATGATCCCTCTGATGCGGGATCAATAAGGGCGCGGGCCTGATATCTTCTACCTAAATGACAAACATCAACTAAAGCCGTGCCTAGCAGAACACCCCTAGAGTTACGAGTGAAAAAAGTTTGAACTACCCCTGCTCCAGAATTTCCAGTGGACTGTATTTTCGATGACTTTGAAGTTGAAGGAAATGGAGTGGAGTTTGGGTTCAAGGAAGAACTGGTGTTATGACTAGGTGGATTAGGTGTGGGACGATTTGGAATCACAGAATCTTTATGCAGCAATGTATTGTGCCGTTTTTGGCATGCGAAACAATTATTTCTGCTGTTGCAATTCTTTACAGTATGTGCCCGTGAAAAACAATTTATATATAAGTTCTGTTTTTTGATCTCATTTAGCCTTTGAGATTGATTGAGGTAGACATTTAGGATCTTTTACTGAGGTTTAAAAGGATTTAAAATTTTTAGAGGAGCTTGAAGTTTGAGGAATAATTTTTGGCTTGGAGTTAAGGGATTTAGACTTGTGAGAACTACGGGATTCAGCCACGGACTCTAATGTTCTACAACGATCTGTCAAAAACGCATCCATGGTAGCCCACGGTTGAAGTCTAGTTTTATCAGTAACGTTTTGTTGCCATAAATTCAATGTGGCTTCTGGCAATCTGTCGTTACAAATTAGGACGAACAGGGGTTCCCAACTCTTTACGTCAATGCCATATAACCGGAGCGCGGTTATAACTGCATTTATATCCCGTTGGAGGTGTCTGAGCCTGGGTCCTGATTCAGAATCTATCGATTGAAGATTTAATAGAGTCCTAATTTGTTGGTGGACTAAGACCTTTTCGTTGTCAAATCGAACGAAAAGATTTTTTCCAAGCTTCTTCGAAACCTTGATTGGTTAATGGAGCTTTTGCAACGATTTCCCTCGCTTCCCTAGAAGTCTTATTAGTTAAATGGAGAAGTTTCTCAATGGGACTTAGCCGAGAATTTTTTATATACACAGCTTCAAACAAATCTCGAAATGTGGGCCAGGATGAATAATCCCCATTAAATTGCTTGATATCGCAAGGAGGTAAATGAAGATGATTCAAATTGGAGTTTTTGGAAGCGGAAGCAATGAGCTCAATATCTGGCGAACTATTTGAAAGGTCCACTTTCGATTCTACTCGCAAAGTGTCAGCCAGTTCGGATAATTTAGCTAAACAATTACAATATGTAATGTAAGAGCCCCTGTATTTGACCTTAACCGACTCCAGGTCAACGGTCTCCTTTTCCATCTCCTTGCCAGTCTTCTTCGAAGCACCTTTTACCGCACTCTGCTCACTCTCAATTTCACAAAGAGCTTTTTCGTAAGCGGCTTTTATGCGAGCCCACTTGGATTTAACTTCATCCCTATGCAAATCAATTGCATGAATAGAATTAACTGGATATTTATTGCCGTTCAAATCCACATCGAATTCTACTAAACTATCTGTTAAACGAATAAAATGCTCTAAAGACATTTTTGGATCAGATTTAATCAACTGGGAGGGAAAATAAACGCCCTTGTGGTCTTATAAGGAACGGGAAAAAATTTAGAAAAACTTAGTCCAAATATTGTATAGGAAACTCCGTAAATGTAAGAAAAAAAAAACAATACATAAAGCTTGAGACTATTATATTGTGCAAACCAAGCTCAAATCCAAAGACGTAAAATAGGAAAATCGAGACAAAGTCCTTAAAGCCTCCCTTAAATACGATGTATAAAAATGTACACAAAAATCAGTACAATTCCTGAATCTTTTGTCAGTCCGTTTTAGAAAAAGTGCCAGTAATTTACAGTTTAAGAAAGGCAATAGGAGGCTAAATTCACTTTGTTAAAACTATGTTATATTTTAGTAAAACCCCGACTGAAATCGATCTACTAAAATCAGCCACTTAATTTCCACACAATAATAGCTATACCTGGAAACAGTTCTCCGAAAAATCAGCCACGAATACGAATGAAGAAAATATTACAATTTGCAAGAAGTAAGGGCGAACAATTTTACGGAAAAATAAAAATTGTTTACTGAAAACTAGAAAAAAGCTGACGATCGCTTGTAAAACTTTCAAAGAGAGAGCAATATGCTTATGGAAATCAGCAATATTCACAACTCATTAGCAATTTAAAAAATTGTTTGCAGCTGATATTTTATCAATATTTCCACCGACTGTACTAAGGGATAATAGATACAAAGGGAAAAATATTTTCCGAAAATATTTGATTAAATTGTTTGGTTCGAAAATAAAGAAGCGTGTCAATTACTTTTTAATTAAAAACGATTAATTATTGGTCAAACCTGCAAATCTCAAAAAAATATAACTTTTTCCGCTTTCGGTGTTTTTTTTTTCACAATATTTGCCACAAAACAATTATGTTTAATTAATTTTAAATGGTGTTGATTTATCAAAAGTTAAAGCAATTCAACTAAAGTCTTAATCAAAAAAATATATAAATATTTTATTGGAAAAATATTCAACGATTGAATTCGTAATTTTCGTTGTTGGAGCAACGTCACCCTTATCGAGTACGTTGTTTTCGTAATTGAAATTGGATTTTTTTTTTCGCGAGTCAGAGGCAAAAACAATACAGTACAAATTTACTAATTCTTAAAACTCGGGCAAAAGTAAGTTAATAATTCTGTTAAAATTAGCAAACAAAATAGCGTATAAAAATTTATCGAAAAAAAATTTTCCTTAAAGTTCGTATATAAGAAACAAAAATATCCCTAAATAAGCAGCCTTGTAATGGCAGCATTTAAACACTATTTAGTGATATATCACGCTTTAACAAATTTCGAACTAACCTTTTGATTCGAGTGTAATATACAGTCAGTTGTTTGCCTTTAAAATATTTCCGCAGATACTTTTAAATTTAAGTATCTGTAACACAAAGTTCAATGAACCTGGAACACAATTTAAAGACTTGGAATATTTGGAAAGTGATATTGGAAAACTTTCCCTGCGCTCGAATTTCAAAGCAACTTTCCATTATTTTTTCTCTGAGAGCATATTGAAAACAAATAATTTGGACAAAACCAATTACAAAGAAAAATTAACTGGTTGGATTACACTCAAAGTTTTACGTGATTACGATCAAAATTCGAATATAAAGTAGATTGTGTGTTCCGAAATTTAAATGTCCACAGATGAGGAAAGAAAATGAACAATATTTTCAATACTAATGTATCAGCTAATTACCTTTAAAGGCAAAATGAAGTAATATTTATTAAACCAGTTGAAGTTAAATTATTTGTCCTATTCAATTTAAATTTTCCCACAAGCAAGTTCTTGTCTACCAAATGTTTTACTACACAATTAAAAACGGTGTAGATAATTTTGACAATTAAATGAGTGTCCTATGAAATTACCAACAAAACTTCAATACCATACCACAGTACATAAATAAATTTGAATCGTAATTTTTCCTTTGACGGGTTAACAATTTGAACAACCCAGCACACAATTCGAGAGCCGCTGGATTTAGCAATAAGTAATTGATATGTTAAACGGTTTCTTCAAATAATAGAATTTGATATATCTTTGGACATATCTCATGGATTACTACCCTCTGTTATATATTATGAACAATTTATTAAGTTTCAATATAAACCATCTCGTACAAAAAATTAACTCAATTAATATCGTCGGATGTATTTTTTAATAAAGTAAAATTTGTCTGCCTTAAAATAATTTATCAAAATCTGAAAACTAATTTTCTCCAGAACTCTATAAATTTTAAAACCTATTTTAAATAAGGTTTTAGGAAAATTACCAACAAAATTTGTTTTATAGATTTTGATACTCGACAATACTTAGAACATTCAGATGTCTGTTGGGATGCAACAAATGTTTTGGAAAAAAAAAACAAACAATATAAAAGAGTGCGGTGGAACAGATCAGCTAAACGGAATTATCTCTTTTCTTTTCGAAGAGCAACTTACGACAATAAATAAAAGAAAAAAAGGGGTGTAACCAATGATTAGAAAATCAAGTAAGAGTATAATTAAGAGATTTAGTTAAAGAGAGTTAGAGAAAGGAGATTAGAAAGCAATGTTTTAACTAAAAGGATGTTCTCCTTAAAAATGTTTTAATATGTATGGGTAATATAAAAACTGTAAGAAAAAAAAATTAAAAAAGGGGAAACTGTCATACATTAAATCGTTCATAGGTGCTGCATAAAAAGGAGGGGAAATCAAACCATTCTACTAAGCATTTATACTGAAGGAAAGTGTAAAAAAATGTTATTCATATGACCTTTAAAACACTTTTACACTTTACTTTTTTTTTCTTACTAATAAATTGATTTTGACTCACCAACTAAAGTTGATTTTAGATTTTAAATCCATTAGAAAGGAATGACATTGTGGCGGAATCCTAATTATATGGCAAAACTTCCTTGGCAGATGAAAACTATGTATGCAATATTCTTTTCATTATGTGGCTCACTATCCTCTTCTTTAACGTAATGTAGCTTCTTTCAATAATTCTTTATTTTATAACTTCTAACTTTATTAAATTTTTCGTTTTCTTTTCCCAAATTATTATTATATTTTCTTTACAATCTTTATTTATGGCACTGCCGCGTGTATCAATTAAAAATTAAATTAAAATGTTGTACTAATTTGTTTCGCACTATCAACCGGAATGAATGAAGGGAATAAGCAAAAATCAAACGAACCTGTTAATGACGATGATGTCGTTAATGCAGCTGTTAATCTTGTTGTTGTTGGTAAGATCTCCTAGGAATGTAAGAACTCTCAGAGCGTCTAATCCAATCTGGTTCATTGGGACCAAATGATTTTGTGGAATAAGGATTGTGGTGGTGTTTGTGGAGGAGAACCTGGAGAATTAGAACTTCTGAGTTTTTGTAGACAAAATCAATATGAGATTTTATTGCTCAAATTGAAATATCCCAATGGAATTAAATATGGAAAGAAAGAAAACAAAAAATAAATGAGGAATTGGAATATTTGATTTATTGTAGAATTGTGCGAAATAGATCTTACCAGTACGACAGCTAAATTGACAAGGCCCGGTCATACACTTATTTTAAACGGAAATAAGTATCTATGACTGCAAGATATGTTTGACATTTATTTTAGGCTTTAATGTTGATTCGAAATAAAACTTATGTCGATAACTTTTACCTTTCACAACATTCAGCCTTTATAGATAATGACTTTAGGAATTCAGGGGATATTTTTCAGGAGTTAAGGACAAAAGTTGGCAAGGACTTTTGGCATTAACAACAGGGTTAAATTAAAGAAAAAAAATCCATATTTCAAAGATCACCAATTTTTGCTTGTACTTCAAATTAGTAAATTTTTCTTCACATTAAAGATTTTTTTTTTATTTTAAAGAAATATTTCTTAAATTAAAGAAAATTATATGCCCTTAATTTAATAACATTTTGACCTTAAAAAGAAGTTATACTTTTTTTTGAGTGTACCGATATATTCTATTCTTTGCTTGGTCACTTTCAGCCTACATCTAGCAGTTCTTAGGTTAGAATTGTGCCTTCTATTAAAAACATTTTGATTCGTTATAAAGCTGATTGTATGATGAGCAACGTTATGCACGACTTTATAAATGTAAAGCAACAACTGTAATTTAAACAGTCCATATATTGGTAAAACTTTTTGAGCAACATCCTTATATAGTGATACTGTGTAATGGTATTTTTTACGCTAATTTTGACAAAATTTTAAAGGATGGTGTTTCAAGAGAAGCAAAAGACTACACGTTCAAATAAAGGCTATTTCTCGCCGGATGGGGTTGGGTTCTTTGTCAATCCTTCCCCCTGCAATACCATATACAACAATTGAACGTGTTGTTAAGAAAGAAAAATAAATATCTTGAATAAAATCTTTTATTGCACGGACCGACGATAACGTTATTCTAAAACGGAAACTAATACAAAATTTATTTAAATGCACAACAAAAGTTGATCTATAGATGTCAAAAGACCAATGCCCACTCCAACCATAGTTCTTAAAATTTGCCCTGCACTTTTGGTTAAGAACCCCTATACCTAAGCAACTACTTTTGGATGGCTCTCTTCACTTTAAAACAACAACATTATTCAAAATCCATATTAAATATTTTATTCACAAAAAACTTAGTTATGTGACATTTTACTAATTCTAAAGGTATATTATGGTATAACAATTTAATTTTGATAGTATATTACTATAATAAATGAGACATAATATTCTATTGCCTAAATGAAAGTATAAAACGGACCGTCAAAAATAAAAAAAAATATAGTCTTATGAATACTATTTGTCTACTCAAAGAATTTATGGAAAAATAATTAAATATCAATAATACCAAATATTAGGTTTAAACTTACTCTCTTTTGTCATCCCTCGATGCTCAGGCCTGCGCATTGATAGTAGATGGTGTTTTTGTTGCTTTTAACTCTTTTGAGCTCTTGATTTTAAAAGGGTTTTATCAATTAAATTTCCATAAATTTACTACGTATTAATTTAAGAGAAGTGATGATCAGCCAAAAAAAAAAAAAAATTTTATGAATGAAGAAAAAAAATTAAAATACTATACTCTCTTTTGACTGATTAACACTAAACAATATTAGAAAACTAAACTTAAAGATAAAGAAGAAAAAAAAACTTAAGAAAATAGGGATGTGTCAGATTACGACTTTTTAAACGGACCGACTTTAAAACACATTAGAAATTTAAAATTAAAATATAAATGAATTTTAATAATTTAAAAATAATTATAGAAATGTTAGAAGGTCAAAAGGGTTATTATAACTATATATTTATGTATAGTTATATGCAAATTTTATCAAATTAGGATTAAAGGGTAATGCTATAAGAAAATAGGCAACCATATAGACTTATGATTTTTTTTTTAATTATTTAAATGATTTTTAATCAAGTTAAAATACGAAACGATATGTGTGCCGGTATACGACAATTAATTCCAAAATTCGTTTTAGGACAGCGTAATGTCCGGTTGCCAGTAAATGGATATTTTCCTTTAAAGTATGGTAATTAATACGGAGGAATCAATAATTTATATGGATTTAAATTGATGATGAAAATATAGAGAGGCATGGTTGAAAACATGTGCGGTGTTATGTAATTAATAGCCTAGGTTGTAGCTATGGATGCCTCAATAAAAAAAAAAAACACGTTGACAAATTAGAGCACGATGACAAATCAAATGACGTTGGCCAGAAAATCACTTTGACCAGTAAAGCCACGCTGACAAATAAAATATCGGTGGGACCTGAAGAATCCCATTCCTCAGAATCCCACTTTATCAATAGTTGGATAAAGCCTAAAACAAAATTTAAAATTAATTCGAAGTTATCGAAATAATATTAGAATTTTACCTTTAGTCTTCAACCGTAACGATTTTCTTCCAAGGGTATATTATTCTGCTTTGATTTTTAACTAAATTGGTAGGTGAAGGTGTCAAAATTATTTGTTACCAATTGTTAATATCCAATTTGCCGAAATTCCAAAATAATTCATTAAAATTTTGGATTTACTTGTTTCAAAATTAAACGTGGGAGTATATGTAGATATAGAATATAGTAACACGTTGTTTTAATAAAAAAAATTTTAATCACGAAATTTTAATGCTACACCTTCAAAAGTCACACTCGGAATAATATGTACAACATGTTTTAGGCGTTGCCTTACCTCCTTCATGATAATTAGAAATCGCAAAGAAATTAGGTACAAAGACACTCATCTCCTTTACTCATTCATAAATATAATACTATAAATCCATTCCTAAAGTGATCGTATTAAATTAACGGTACAATCAATAGTAAGTTTTAATTCATTTATCCCATTGATTAACTTTCAGAGAGCAAATAGTGTAAAATAAAAATTAAAACAATGGAATAGAATCTCTGTAAATGAGGGAACATTTTAATATTGAAACTTTAGGGATGGTAAACGTAAAATTAAGCATAGTGATGGAACTTATAAAACAATGCATATAAAAAAAATATGCATAAAATATGCAATCCTCACAACACAGATTAATTTTAATTAAATTTCTTAATATAAAATTAAACTGAAAACGGTATACTGAAATCGCTAAATTGGCCTTAGGTCTTTGGCATGGTACGTGCCAATCTTTTTACCCTGAAAATCTGATATCCCATAGTAGCAATTTCCAATTCGTTTATCAATCCTACATTTTATAAATTTAGGCGCTAACTTAGCATTAAAACTATCGGACTTACTGCTCAAAGCGAAATTTCTCCTGTATACCTCATCTCCAACTTTATATTCTATGGGTCTCGACCGAAGATTGTACGACTTTTGATATGAATTGTAGGCACTTTCCAAATTTTTCTTTACATTGTCGCGAATAGTTTGAAGTTTATCCGAGTGCTGAAATATTCTCACCATCTTCTAAGGAATCAATTTTTCTCAAGAGTTCATACGACTTTCCATGAGTAATCATAGGATGACCAAACAAAACATGATATGGGGAATAGCCAATAGAAGTATGCACTAGACTTCTTAACGCAACAGAAATATAACCAAGATGAGAATCCCACTCACGCTGATCTTGTTTCAGATAAGACCGTATAGCCGCCAATATGGAGCGATTTAAACGTTCTGATGAATTTGATTGAGGGCTATACACTGCGGTGAATATGTGTTGTACCCCATATTTATTTAGCAGATTTTCAAAAAGTACCGACTTAAATTGTGTACCGTTGTCGGTGACAATAAACTCGGGTACACCAAACGAATGAAATACATGGGTTTCAATAAAACTACAAATTTCCATAGACGTAAATTTTTTCACGGGTCTCAGAATAGGATATTTGGTAAGATGATCCAATATAACCAAAATACCTACATGTCCCGTCTTGGACCGCGGATACGGACCAAGAAAGTCCATGTAGATCCTTTGGAAAGGCCTTTCTGATTTAATCATATTACCCATTAATGGTCTCAAAACAATATTTGGAGCCTTCGACTGTTTACAAATTTCACATTTCGATATAAAATCTCTGACATGTAAGGACATCTTTGGCCAAAATAGGTTACGTCTGATTTTCTCCAAAGTTTTCCCTACGCCACCGTGAGAAGAATTAGGCAAAGAATGCGCCCTGCGAATGACTTCACTAATCAGATCAAAAGGCACCCATAATTTCCAAGAAGTGGCTTCGCTACATGGATCGCCATTTGAAAATTCTGTGCGCTTATAAACAAATTTCTCTATAGCTTTAAGATCAGGAAAAGCATTCTCATTGGCCAAAACGGAATTTCTAAGTTTCAAATACTCGACGCTATCAAAAGAAGGAGATTGTAAATCGATTTCAGGTTCTACTTCTATAGGAGAAATGGCTTCAAGAGAAAGTCGAGATAAGGCATCGGGAACAGTTTGAAGGCTGCCCTTCCGATGTTCGATGGAGAAATCAAACCCTTGAAGTCGTAAAGACCATCTCGCTAACCGTCCGTTTAAGTCCGTCTGTCGCATAAGCCATTGAAGACTTGCATGGTCCGTCACGACTTTAAACGTGTGGCCCTCAACATATTCGCGGAACTTTTCAATGCATTTCAGTGCAGCTAAACATTCAAGCTCGGTAATGGAGTAGTTTTTCTGTGCTTGATTTAGTTTATATGAGTAGAAGGCAATCGGTCTTTCCACCCCTTCAGTATCTTCCTGTGCTAAAACTCCTCCAATACCAAGCTTGGATGCGTCGCACTGAATTACAAAAGGCTTGTCAAAATTCGGTGTTAATAATACCGGTGCCGATGTTAAGCAAATTTTCAAACGCCTCGTTTGCCTCTTGGGTCCACATGAAAGTCTTCGTCTTTTTCGTCAAGTCCGAAATTGGTGCAGTCAGACCAGAAAAGTTGTCGATAAAACGCCTGTACCAACTGGCAAGGCCAAGAAACTTTCTCACTTCGCGGACGGACTTCGGAGCTGGTAAATCCTTAATTGCTGAAATTTTTTCTGGGTCGGTTTTGATGACTCCATTGCCAATAATGTATCCTAGATACCTCACTTCTCTCAAACACCATTTACATTTTGCAATGTTTAACGTGAGACCAGATTTTCTCAAAATATTTGCCACTTCAGACAATAGATCTAAATGTTCCTTAAAATTTCTAGATATCAGAAGTAAATCATCTAGGTATATAAATACCTGATTTCTTAGGGTAGCCGGTATTATTATATCCATGAGGCGAGTCATGGTTTGTGGAGCGTTTGTAAGACCAAATGGCATAACTTTGTATCTATATAGGGGTCTGTTGGGTATAGTGAAGGCAGTCATATCACGGGAATCCGGGGCCAAACTGATCTGCCAAAAGGCGTGTTTGAGATCCAAGGAGGTAATGAATTCAGCCTTTGGTAATCGGGACAGTATATTACTAATTTTCGGCTGGGGATATGCGTCCCTAATTGTCACCGCATTCAACCTCCTTGAATCCAAACACAACCTTGATTTCCCATTCTTCCTAACCAGCGTAACTGGGCTACTCCAAGAACAATTTGGTGGAGCCACCTCTATGACGTCCATGGCCAACATATTATCTACCTCATCGTGAATCAATTTCTCGATAGCCGGAGAAACAGAAAAATATCTCTGTTTAACCGGCTTCGAATCTTTTGAAATTTCTATCGAATGTTCTAACAAAGAAGTTTTCCCTAAACCATCGCGCTCATATGAAGGAAACGATTTTATGACGTCATCCAGTTGTCTACGCATTAAACTCGTTAGGTCATGACAATTTTCCAAAGAAGTGTAGTCAATACTATTTATTTCAAGCAAATCAAGTCTCATTAAGTTAAAAGTTTTTACAAAATCAAACCCTAGATACAGATCTTGTTTTAAATCCGGTATTATGTATACCCGAATTTTTTCCTGTAAACCATGAAATTTTACACTGGTGTATAAATAGCCTAAAACATGATATCTTTTTCCACCTGCCGCCGTAACAAATTCATTTAAGCGTTTATAAGGAATGTCCTTATCTAAAAAACTCCTAGCAGCTGATCCTGATATACATGTTATAGAAGCACCCGTATCTATAAGTCCAAGAAGATTCATTCCAAAAGCTCCAATTTATATATGGTCTTATATCGCCATCTATTCGCTCAATAGAGTCTATAGAAAGTTTTAAAGCCCTTCTGTCAGAAACAACTTTCTTCCAGAACTCGCGTAGTCTTTTCGTATCACGTTTTTGAGATTTTGTAGAAGCTGCCTTTAGAGTAAATTCCTCGCAAAATATCCTGTTTCTCACTTCCTGATATCTTAAAAGTCGTTCATGGTATGGTATTAATGGTTTTAATTTTGGTTTGTTATTTAAATTGAAATTTGTTAAAATATTTGAAGTTTGTGTACAAATTGATTTGGAAGTTTCTATTTCTTTGAGCGGAAACCGCTCGCTCTTCCGTTTCCCTGGTTCTGACAGTTTGTGCAATTTGGTTTGTATACATTTTCTGCACCGCAACCGTAGCAAAAGGTTGACCGTTCCTCTAAGCAATCGGTGAACCTATGACCCTTTTGTCTACAGTTCCAACAAACTACCTCAAAAAATTTATCAACCTCAGAAATATTTTCCTCGAATTCTCCTTCCTCTTCACATTGAATTTCATTAACCCTTTTAGGTGGTGGTCTAGAATTATATTTTTCCATTTCAGTTGTCAAAAGCTCACGTCTGAGCATTAAATATCTCAAATGTGAAACCTGAGTGACATAAAATAACTCCTTACGTAATTGAGGTCTTAAATTTCTCCTTAATATTTCAACAAGATCCGTTTCCATAATCGCATATTGAAGCCTGTCACATAATTTTACAATATCTGAATAATAATCCTCAAAGCTTTCCCCTGCTAGTTGCTTTCTATCCCGAATCAACTCTCTTATATCATTGTCTGAAAAGTGGTCTGCAAAATATGATTTCAACGCCCTACAAAGTGGTTCCCAAGTAATTCTCTGTACTGAGCTTCTATGTTTCCAGTACCATTCTTTCGCCCTACCACTAACCAAAATGTGGAAATGATCGCATAATAATTGAAAGTCGCCACCTTAATTATCATTAGTCAACGCCGTAATTACGTAAATCAATTTTCCAACTGGAAAATTAGATGAACTACCGTCGAACCTAACATTCCAACTATTTATTAAATTAGCGACTTTGCTGCTATTAGTTAAAGCCACCGAAGAAATAGAGCTAACATTTCTAGGTTGGAACTTGCTCATTATTATTAAAATTTGGAAAATTTGTAACAGAAGAAGGTCGAAGTGGTTCTGCATAATTTTCAATATTTGGCCGATTAAAAACGGAAGAAGGTCGGGTATTAAGAGGGGGAAATAACTCTCTAGGAAATGGTGGTGGTTCCGCATTTCTAACTTCGAGTCTTTCTATTTTCTTCGTTAAATTCTCAATAATTTGGTACAATCTAGATATTTCATTCTGTCTGTTATCGACGACTGTACGATTATCTGAGCGACGAAGAGTAGAGTTTTGCTCCTCGTCAAGGGGTAATGATAAATTTAAATCCTCAGGTAATATGGGATGAGCCCGTGTAGGACGACCTGGTGCTTTAGGCAAATTTTTCTTTTTCGCCCCCCTGCGGAGTTGAGGTAACAGTGGGTAAAGTTAAAGGCAAAGGTTAAGTCAATTTAAAAAGTGTAGTGTTATTAACCGAACTTTTACAAGACGGGCAAAATGGTGTCTTTTCAATGTAAGGTATCAAGCAATTTTGATGAAAACCATGTTGGCATGCAGTCGAAACTAATGCCTCAGGGTTGTCCATAGGTTTGGAACAAATTAAACAAGTATCAATTTTTAAGATTTGTTAATCGAAAAACAAAAATTTCATAAAAGTATTAAAGTGTTCGAGAAGCCAAACTAAAGTAGTGCTGAGTGAAAAGAAAAAAAAATGTGCAATAAAATAAGGATGAAAACTTAAATGAGAGACTATTTTCTCATTTTTAAACGAAGGTTTAATTACCGGGTTACTTATCTGTCCCTAATGGCAACAAAAAGTAATACTCCCAAGTAACCATAACAAACACTAAAAACGATTCCATATTCCCTCAAGTAGCTATAGCTTGAAAAATAAAAAAATTGGGTTGAAGCTTGAAAAGAGATCGCAAAGAAGTTTCATTTACGGACAAGTCTAATATGTTCAATTTCACAATAGATCTAGTAGTTCCAATAAACTACACAAAAATGCTAACTTTCTCCAAAAAATAATAAAAAAAAATTTAGAGCATGACAGTTCCGTAAGTAACAAGATTTAAAATCTAAAGTTACATATAAATTTCAGACTGTCATCTGCCCCACGTTGGGCGCCAGCTGTAATGGTATTTTTTACGCTAATTTTGACAAAATTTTAAAGGATGGTGTTTCAAGAGAAGGAAAAGACTACACGTTCAAATAAAGGCTATTTCTCGCCGGATGGGGTTGGGTTCTTTGTCTATCCTTCCCCCTGCAATACCATATACAACAATTGAACGTGTTGTTAAGAAATAAAAATAAATATCTTGAATAAAATCTTTTATTCTAAAACGGAAACTAATACAAAATTTATTTAAATGCACAACAAAAGTTGATCTATAGATGTCAAAAGACCAATGCCCACTCCAACCATAGTTCTTAAAATTTGCCCTGCACTTTTGGTTAAGAACCCCTATACCTAAGCAACTACTTTTGGATGGCTCTCTTCACTTTAAAACAACAACATTATTCAAAATCCATATTAAATATTTTATTCACAAAAAACTTAGTTATGTGACATTTTACTAATTCTAAAGGTATATTATGGTATAACAATTTAATTTTGATAGTATATTACTATAATAAATGAGACATAATATTCTATTGCCTAAATGAAAGTATAAAACGGACCGTCAAAAATAAAAAAAAATATAGTCTTATGAATACTATTTGTCTACTCAAAGAATTTATGGAAAAACAAGAGTACAAAAGAAAGGGGATAAAGTTAAAGGGAATTGCAACCTTAAAGTAAACAAAGTTATTTTTTTATATTCACAAAAAATACAAAAAGAACTAACGAGTAAAATTTTATGAATGACTTTTTGTATGAATAAAAAAAAAACAAGTGGAAGCATTAAAGTCCGATGTGCCGAATTTGGTATAAAAAAGATTAAATTCGGCTGGGCCGAATTTTTGGATACCCTCCATCTCATTGTTTGAATTAACCAGTGAAAGTGCAAACAATTATGTATATATATCGATATTCTTTGTAAAAATAACAATAAAAATGTTGTTTTTATAAGTAAAATAAAATATGATTAATTAATGTATTTGGGGTGAAGAAAGAAATGTAATGTATCAATTATCGTTAAAAGCGAACTGCACTGTTTATAAATACAGATAAAGATTTACACAATTCAATACATATGGTTTGTGTATTTGCTATAAAAAAATCGTCGATATTCAGACGCTGAAATCGCTATGTTTAATTTCTATGATATTAAATATATATTTGAATTGGCAGTTAAAATGCAATTAATATTCTTTTAAGAATCCAATTGCAATTGATGGAAACGTCAAATTGGGAAAATTGTCAATAGCGCCATCTATTAAGTTATAAAGGGATAGGTTTAAAGGGACAGTAATAAGAAAAAAATTGTTTTAAAAATAATAAATATATTGTGAATTAGTAATTTAATTTAATATCTAATTGTAATTGAGAAAGGACCTAATTGGAAGAATAACTGGCTCCACCTTTTAAATTGTGAAGGGGAGTTTTAAAAAAAAAAATAATAGAAAAAAATATTCTTAGGAAAAAATCTTTTGTTTTGTAAATGAAACGATTTAAGTAGAAAATAATCTAACACTCGATTAACGAGGGTTATGTAGACAAAAATAAACTCAGCTTATTGCAATAATTAAATGCAGTTTGCTTATAACACTTGAAATAGGGGAAAAGCACAAATCGATGTCTCAAAGTAATCAATATTTGTAGAAAATAATATTATCCGTACATGAAATATTTACATATAATGTAGCACTGAAACAATTATTTTTCTATAAAACAAAACCCGTGATTTTAGTTGAAAAAAGCCACAAACTAGGCTTTTAGAAATGTAACGAAAATGAATTGCATAAAATACAAAAACACTTTAATTTTAGCGAAAAACATACCGATTTGATCTAAACATACTAGGAATATTATATTTTAATAAATGTTTTTCATCTTATTTTTCACTGAAACACAAATTAATGTTCAAAGTTATTCTGCAGGTTTGTTCTCACTGAAGGAAGTTTTTTTTTGGGATAATAATTGGTTTTAAAATCGGTAGTGACAATTTACAGAATTGATAAAAATTGTTTAAAGAGTTGACAAATCGTTTGCATGCACTGACAGGAATTTAATATTACATTTTAAGCAAAGTTATGCTTTTTCACATGGACTTTTAAAAAAACATTTAGAGGTCCAAGAAGGTGATTACGTAGAAACTTTTGAACTGTTTTGTAAATACTACATTAACATAGTTTAAGTGGCAATCGTTTCAGTTACATATATTCAGTCGAATTGGACAGAATTAAAGGGAAATGCAAATTGAAGTATTTATGAAATCTGTGGATATAAGAAGTTCGTTATATCAGACATCATTTGTACGGAGTCTTGTTGACGAGACAAACAATTTAAATAAAATGAATTCTTTATAACAAAGATCCATATTGCAATTTTTATTGTTATTGAATTTCAGAGGGAAATTAGTGTTTTAGTGAATTAGTTTCAGTGAATTTAGGGTTTAAAAAGCATACGCGAATTAAAAATAAGATTTAAAACAAATGCGCTTGCTGAGACATACATAATGAAATAATTATTAAATACCCGTTTACATTACAACACACGTGTTTATACTATACATCACATAATTCAAACGGAAAGTGTGATGATATTAAGTTTGTCAAAAAATTAAAAAAGAAAATACTGTGTGTGTTTAGAGTGTTTTCGTGACACAAAAAAATTAAAGAAACTGGTATTTTTTCAAATTATATAAATTAAAAAATTGATCCGGTGACAAATTAACATGTTTTGCTGACATATTAAACTTTTGTCAAAAATTCGTAAATTTTTTGGAAGCAAAAATCGTCCAATAGTCATTTAGTTATTTTGGGTATTAAATATTGTCAAAATGACTATAAATCGTCAAACCTGGCAACACTGCATGTGATTGCTTCTAATGCATACATCCATACATACATACATACATACATACATACAGGCACGTAGCTAGGAATTTGTTTCGGGGGGGGGGGGGGGCTTTTCGATTTTTTTTTTTTTTATTATATATTTTTTTTTTGCACACTAAAGTAACAGCTTTTTCTTTTGTTTGCTAAATTTTTACCTACACGTAATGGGCAATCACGTATTAATAATAGAAATAGCTTTCTGATTTCATTTTGAAACAAAAACCTCCCGCATAAAGTGAATTTCCTTAAAATGCATTTTTTCATTTATTACTTATTGTGTTCATTATTTTGCGAATTTTGATGTCTATATTGCGAAACAACGCTTTAATCTGTTTGATCACAAATTTGAAAATGTTTGTGTACTTTAAGTTGGATATGCATCGTTATTGTCTAATTACGTTAAATTTTTAGCTAAATATTAATTTTTAGTTTAATTAAATAAAAAAAAGGATTATGCGGAAAACTTTTTGATAACCACGAAAAATAAAATTGCGTTACTTTATATTTTTATGTGCTAATATACGTCTAGGGTAGCTAAAACTTGATAAATGTAAAAAAAAGTAAAAAAGTTTCAACTTCTAATAACCCGATTAAAATTAATATGATGCTTTATATAATCATACGAAATTTAATATGAGTCTTAATAAAGTTTTATCCGAGAAATGGGCATAATAATTATATTTGCATTAGTTAAGTTTTAATTTGATAATATCAGATTAAATAACATCCGAATAATGACGCGATACAATTTAATACGATTTTATACAGCGGTATAAATTTATATGTGAACTGATACTGAAATATACAAAATAAGCTATAGTTGTGTCCGGTTTTTGATTTTAAAACTTCATGAAAATCCAAAATATCTATTAATCCTTTTAGACTTTAGCCACTTGCAAAAGGTTTACAACTTTATAATTTGTAACAAATTCCATAGCATTTGGAAATTTTATTATATTCAAAAATAAAAAAATATAAATGAAGATTTTGTGGTATTTATTAACTTACACCATTGAATAACAAAGACGGAAAAAACGTTGAAACTAAATTTAGAGTTTTAGATTGAAAAAAATCTTACACTAAATTACGAACTCATAATGGTACAAATGAAACAAATTCTTTTTTTAGGGTTAAGAACCAGAAAGAAATCAATTCAAAAGACAAAAATTGGGGTAAATTTTGTGTATAAAATTATACACAAAATGATGCAATTAATTGTATTGATGTAATACACATTGACATCCAAAATATAATTGACAAATTTTCTAGTGTGACTCTGCATGGGGTAATATACAATTTTATCTAAAATAAAATTGTGTTTTTTAAAATATTATATAATATCAAAATATATATTATTTTGCAATGTCTAGGTATATAAATATAACGTAATTCTTAATTGGATTAGTTTTAGCGTATTCTAAATGCAATATACAATTATACGCAACTATATATGACATCATATTAAATTTTTTCTACGAAATTAATTTTATATATGAATTTATATAATTATGTCCGGTTAAATGCACTGGCAGACAAAACCTTATAAGTGCATATAAAATAATGTATTATTTTATGCAAACGTTTTAACTCGGGAAATTAAAGAATTATAACCGTCCAAAAAACAAATTAAAAGCAAATACCCTATATAGTTTGCCTGCCACTTATAAGGAAGCTTTTCCGATGGGTTTCCTTTGAAATTAAATTCGGATAGGTGATAAAGCAGCAAAAATATATGAAAAACGTATCTATTTTTAAAATTGGTGGTGAAAATTAACACATTTTTGTATGAAAATATGTTTAAAGTTTAGGAAATTTAGACTTATTTAAAAACAGCGTTCAAATTCTCGAGAAAACACACATTTTGAAAACCATTTTGACACTATGTCGTGGACCCCGGCTGCCACTTATTTGAATTATTTTAACAAATTATTCACTATTTTTTCCCCTTTTTCATATATCCGACTTCATGTATTGTATTAAAAAAATCGTAAATTTTACAAGCAAGAGTGATTGTAGCCTGAAAGAAATAATAAAGATAAAATATAAAATTGGAAAATTAAAAAATATACCTGACATCGCCTAGGTTTTATTTCCATCGCCTAGGTCTTATTTATTTCCAATTCACTTTGATTTATATTTTGGACAATTTCAAACGCTTTTCAAATTGTCTTTAATCAATTTTTTAAATAAAAACCCTTTAAAATGTCTAAAAAAAAACTACATCGTTATTACTGGTTTAGCTGCTTGATTTTAAAATGTCGCATTTCAAGGAGCGCCGATAGAAATTTGTTTACATTTAGTCTAAAAAGAAATTGAGAAAATTTGAGTCCCATTGGACGTGGTCCAATGCATATCGATCAAAGTTTGAGGCTTAAATTTGTTTAAAAAAATTAAAAAAATATGAGATATCGAAATATATATCGTAAAAAAAATACTGAAAACTATGTTACCAGATGCGTGCGTAGCAAACCAAATTTACCAAAAAGATTGCACTGTAAGTAAAGTAACGACTTTTACGGCACAAGTAAACTTAATTTTGAGTCTTAGTGGTAGCTCCATTTTAAAAGATTATGTCAAAATACACAGAAAAAATCATTGTCAAAAAAAAATTCAATTAAACTTTTGTTCGATTTGAAACTTACTTTCAATTAACTGTTTAATTGAAAATGAATTTGGTATAAAAAAAATTCTCAGTTTTTATAACGTTGAACAACATTGAAACAAATGCAAAAATTTTAAAAAGTCGCCAAAATTAAAAAAATCGTTTAAAGTTGAAAATTCGCGTTTCTTTAATTTTGGTCATTTTTTTTAATTTTTTTTTTTTGAATTTTGGCGTTTATTTTGGGAGTTTTTTAAATTTCTGCAATTTTGAGGATTGTTTTGGCAATTTTTTTTTCAAATTTTGCGATTTTTCAAATGGTCTAATTTTTCCCAATAGTAAACAATATTCAATTAAATTTTTAATAGATGTGAATAAAACTATATGTAATTGAAAATAATATTAATTAAATAGATACAAATTATTTTAGTTGTTACTACAATTGCATCAACACGACCGAATTTAGTTAAACTTTTGCTGAATCAACAAATATTTTAATTAAAACTCAATTTTAGTTTTTTCTGTTTAGTTTGCATTGTCTCAAACAATTTTTTGATTATATTTTAAGTCAAAGACTTCGAAATATCTTATGAAAAGATTTTATTTATTGCTTTTTGTCGAAAATCAACTCTAACAATGATAGCCGCCCATTTGCAGGCGATGTTTTCTAACGAAATTTTAAGATTCGAATCATATAAAACTATTTCCTATTTGATCCAAGTCAAAAATAATTATTTTCATATTAAATTTATCAATAACATTGTTACTTTCTAACGAATTGTATTAAGTTTTTAAATTTGTCAAATCATTTCGGGGGGGGGGGGGGCTCTAGCCCCCAAGCCCCCCCCTAGCTACGTGCCTGCATACATACCAGTTATAAAAACCTTCTTACATACAGGGTGGTCGATGCATATTGTTACAATAAGAAATTTAAACAACTTTATTTTTATTTCTTTGTTTTTACATTTGAAAAGCCATACATTTTTAATAAGTATTTTAATGGCTTTTAAGAAACAATTTATTTAAAATTTTTTTTTTTTTTTTTTCTTTATTTAAACAATATTATAAAAGTAATACAGTTTAAGGTTGTACTACGACTAGTCTATATAGACTAACTAGTAGTTTATTTCTAATTGCTAAATTAACAATAATTAGGTACATAAAAAGTACAGATATAAAAGTTTAGTTATAAAACTTAATCTGGTGCAAATCGACCAATTAGGTCATGTGGTTTATAGCGATTAAGCCTTCTAGGTAATCCCGAGATGTTTAATATATTCGGAATTCCTTCGTTGGGATGACTCAATAATCGAAGATTATGAGCCTCAGCGTTACGCCTTATCTCTTCATGTATTGTACTTATTTTTAAGTCACGAAAAAAAAAAAAAAAAAAAAATTGTAGAATTTTTTGCGCATCCCCAGACTTGGATTCCATAAGTCCACACTGGTTTTAAAAGCTGTTTATACAGCATAAGTTTGTTGTGTATAGAGAGTTTGGCTCTTCTTCCTAATAGCCAACTCATTTTTCTGTATTTTATCTCTAGTTCATTTTTTTTAATTTTGACGTGTTCTTTCCAATGAAGTTTTGTATCCAGCGTCATACCTAAGTATTTAGCCGAGTTTGCTGTTTGCTTCAATGCTGTTGATAAAAATTGGTAAATGAGCTGTTTTTTTGTAGGTAAAGTTGATATGGATGGATTTGGAACTATTTAATTGTATGCCCCATTTTTGTGTCCATAGTTGTACATCATCAAGAGCTTTCTGTAGTTTTTCGGTTGCAATCATATTGTTCGGGCCTGTTGACAATATTACCGTGTCATCCGCAAAAGTGCCGACTACACAATTTCTGTTTACTGGCATATCATAGGTATACAAAAGATACAAAATAGGGCCCAGTATACTACCTTGTGGTACGCCTGATCTAATAGGATAAAGATTTGAGTACTCGTCTTCTAGCTTTACTCGGAAAACTCTTTCTTCTAAATATGATTTTAATAATTCGCAGTAGTGCTTGGGTAAAAGTAAATTTAGCTTGTAAATCAATCCGTCATGCCATACACCATCGAACGCCTTTGCAACATCTAAGAATACGGCTGAACAAATTTCTTTTTTTTCTAAGGCGATTTCAATCGAATGAGTTATTCTATGTATCTGTTCGATTGTCGAATGTTTCTCGCGAAATCCGAATTGGTGATGAGGTATTAGACCTTTAGTGTGAATTATTAATTTTAATCTTTTGCAGATTAATTTCTCAAACAATTTACCAATTAACGGCAATAATGAAATAGGTCTATAAGAACTAACTTCTTCAGGGTTTTTTCCTGGCTTCTGTATCATTATGATCTCAGCCACTTTCCATATGCTTGGAAAATAGCTTAGTTTTATAGCTGCATTAAATATTGTTGCAAGATTTGCAATTGCCTTATGCGGTAAGTGTTTCAGTAGATCTGCAGTTATTAAATCATAACCGGGAGACTTTTTAGATTTAAGGGATTTGATTTCCTTTTTTACTTCTGTGACTGTTACATTTGAAATATTTTCACAGTCATTGTTTATTACCACACCTAGCTCTTGTTTATCAGCAAGGTCATTGGTAAAAATGCTACTTAGATAATCAGCAAATAAATTAACCTTTTGTAAATTCGTTCTTGCCCAAGTTCCATCGATTTGCCTAAGAGCTGAGTTTGTACGAGTTGATTGCTTAAGCTGCTTTGTGGCCTTCCAAAGAGAATAGTCAGTTTTGCTGTCATATGTTAACTCCGATAAATACTGATTAAGATTTTCGTTTTTGTAAACTTTTATTTGTCTTCTCAGTTTTTGAGTAGCATTATTAAGTACAGTTTTGTCACGGGGACATCTGGTCTGCTGCCATTTTTTTCGAAGTTTTCGTTTAATTGCTATAAGTTCGCGGATTTTTGGAGGGTAGGATATTTTATTTTGAAACCCTTTCATTTGAGGGGTGCAATTCCATGCAGCCTCTTGAATTAGTGACGCAAGGTCTTGTACGTCTTTTTCTAAATCTTCAGATGTAGATATATGTGATAAGGTCTTAATATTTTCGTTTATTAATAATTTGTAATAACTCCAATCAGTGTGCTTATTTGATAATGTTGGAATCGGTGTTTTTTACGAACTCCGCAGTTTAGAGTTAAGTATATTGGTGAATGGTCTGAGCTCAAGTCGAACCCTTCTTCTATATCCAGTGAGAGTTTAGATATTTTTCTGGTTATAAAAAATCAATTAAATCTGGCCGCTTTTTTCTATCTGTTGGCCAATATGTAGGAGAACCAGTCGAGATGCATTCACTACCTGTTGCTTGTAAGGCTTCAAACAAACGTCTGCCTTTCGTTGTATTTAATCGGGATCCCCAATATACATGTTTGGCATTAAAATCGCCTCCCATTATAAACTTATACTTATGTTTGTTAATAAGTTCCATATACTGTTCGCAAGTAATATTATGTCTTGGAGGGCTGTAGACTGATGTGAATGATGTGTATGCGTTATTTGTTGTTATTGTTATGGTTGTGGCTTGGAATTCATCTTTGCAAATTTTTTCTTCTTCATAATGAGATATATTGGATCTTACCAAGATTGCACTGCCACCTCTTGCATTATTGCTTGGGTGGATTGTATGATATACGTTATAGTTATCAACTCGTATATAGCTTTCTTTTGTAAAATGAGTCTCGCTTATAAGGCAAATGTCGACGTTTTGTTTTACAAGTATGGCTAAAAGTTCAGTTTTATGTTTTTGAAGTCCGTTAGCATTCCACTCCATAACTCTGATTGATGGTTTCATTAATAATTTATGTTTTGTTCTAATGCAATAAGGCGATCTTCAATACTTTTATTGAATGTTTCTAGGTGTTCTAATTTTAATAAAATCTTTTCCAGAGTTTTTTGGTCATCAACGTGTTTTGTTTTATTACCTCCATTTGACTTAACCATATCTGAGTAAGATTGTTTTGTATTTGATTGAATTTGTTTTGACTGCATATTCGGATTTAGTGAGTTGTTATTTATTTTAAAATTTTGACTTGGTTGTATATTTTGATTTAATTGTGAAAATCTATTTTTTTGTGGGTTTAAGTTTGTAGGTTTGTTTCTAGTTTTATTTCTTAACTTTTGAAGCTCTTTGGCTACAACACATCCTCTATAATTTGCAGGATGTTTTTCTCCACAATTGCAACATTTTGGATAGACAATTGCTGGTTTGTCGCAGTTTTCGTTTCGTGTTTACCTGTGCACTTTACACATCTTGGGGGTTTAGAACAATAATTTTTTGTGTGGTTGTATGATTGGCAATTTTTGCACTGTGGAATGTACTTTGAAGGCCTAATCGGCTCTATAGTAACAAGGGTATTTAAAATTTGCTTAATTTCATAGAGTTTGTTAACGTTTTCTGAATTATCAAAAGTTAAAACAAACATATCTAGCGGATCTTTTGTTTTATATTTTAGTTTCATTGATGCACTTAAAATATTAAAACCTTGATTTTTAAGATCATCGATTATATCATTAGGCTCACAGGTGTGATGTAGATTTTTTACTAAAACTCTTATTGCCTATTTTGTTTGTCTTCATATGTATGCCACAACATTTTGTTTTCATTGAAAATTTTAGTAATTTCTCGATAATCATCACTAGCAAAAGTGTTTATTTTATATGTGTTGTTATTCATTACCTTAACGGTAAAATTATTTTTAACTGTCTTTTTAATAAGACTATAAAGATCATTAAATTTGATATTAACGGTAACCATTACAGGTGGAGGTTGTAAAACTTTCTTCGCTGTTTGATTTTCAACATTATTTTGTATTATCTGCACCGGATGAGACTGAGTGACAATTTCTGGCGACGGCTTAGGGTTTCTCTTTTGTTAGCTTTTTATTTTTGATTACAATCCATTCAGTTTCTCGGGCCAGTTCCTCTTCATCTGTTTCATAGACGTGATGAGTTTGTGAGGTAGATTGCTCATTATTAATTTGGCGATGATCACTATTATCATCATTATTCTCATTATCTTCATTTTCATTTTTATCTCCATTTTTTAGATTGGATTTTAATTTTTCATTCTCTATTTTTAGCCTAAAGTTATCTTCTTTAAGTTGAGAACAAAATTTTTCAAGTTGCTTTACTCTATCGAGAAGCTCTACATTAAATTTTTCCAATTCTTTCACCTTTGATACCCTAAAAAGACTTAAACTATTTCTAGGAGTATCAGTGTGATTATTTTCAGCATTTATACCATTTGCCTGATGACTTTCGTCCGTAATTGTCCATCTTGGTAAAATTTCCAAGTGGGGTTTGTTTTTTTTTGTCGGTAGTAGTGTTGTATTAGCAACCTGTCGGTAAGCTAGTACACACTCGACAAATGATGTGGCAACCTTTTCTACTTCTTTTTTTACCAGTATTTGAAAGAGAGAAACAGCTGGTGATGTAAAGTTTTTTGTGTTTTTTATATTTTATTTACTGTCTCTATCAGTATAAAATTGCTTACTTGCAATTTTTTTTTTCAATTTTTAAGTTAATTTTGTTTTTTTTAAATGAAATATTTTTTCATTTAAACGACACATTGATGAACGACCATCAGCAACAGTACACGGGGTGTTATCCGTCACCGACACGGAGTATCAACAATATGAAGGGTTTGCTATTTGGCGAATAAAACAGAATTTACTTGGGAGCGACCGCACGTCACGTATGTATGTTTTCGATCTTCACTTTTTATCTTTATTTAAAATGACTAACACGCCTGATGACATCAAATGCAAGCGAAATTCCGTGCAAATTACAGAGAAAATTCCAAGCTAGGGGGCAAGTCTACTGCGTTCAATTGCTTGTTGTTTGATTTTTTTAAAGGAGAGAAATGAAAATCCTTAAGCAGAACTGTCCGTATTGACTGTCTGGTGATAAATATATGAGCAAAAATATTCCTTGTCGAACTCTAGAATTGACTTGTATTGCAGCAACTATGGCAACAATTGTTTCTTACATTCGAACTGAGAAATTTTGATTAAAAGGCGTCCTAATGATTGTTCCACGATTGACAAAATAATTTACGAGCCCAATCTGCTCGGAGGAGTGCCGCCTAATGTGCCCGTTAAGTTTGTTTATGCGGAAATGCCAGCCCCCAAAGCATTGTAGTGGCGCACAATCAAAATGTTAGTTTCATTACCCCATTCGTTCATTTCCTTAAATTGAAAGACGAATCAATGAAACCAAAAAAAAAAAATAAATCGAACCGATTGATAACTCAGAAAAAAAGTTATTACGTTTTCTTTTGTAGTGGCATTTATCAGCCACCCTGTATTACAAAACAAAACAAAAAACAACAACAATATTTTGTGGGTTTTTCCCAGATTTTTTTTAAAAAGAACTACAACTACTTTTACAAAGTTTGTATACCCTCCTATTTCCTATGGGATGGAAAATTATTTTTACAAACACGCTTGCGGAGACATACATAATGAAATAATTATTAAATACCCATTTACATTACGACACATATGTTTATACTATACATCACATAAATCAAACAAAAAGTGTAATAAAATTAAGTTTGTCAAAAAATTAAAAAATTAAAAAAGAAAATAGTTTATGTGTTAGAGTGTTTTCGAGACACAGAATATTAAAGAAACTGGTATTTTTCAAATAATATAAATCGAAAAATTGATCCAGTGACAAATAAATATGTTTTGCTGATATATTAAACTTTTGGCAAAAATTCGTAATTTTGTTGGCAGCAAAACCCATAAAATCATCATTTAGTTATTTTGGGTATTAAATATAGTCAAAATGACGATAAATCGTCAAACCTGGCAACACTGCATGCGATTGCTACTAAACATACATACATACCAGTTATAAAACCTACATAGATACAGGGTGGCTGATAAATATTGGTACATTAAGAAAATCAAATAACTTTTTTTCAATACATATAAATATTTTTTTATTCTTTCATTTGAAAAGCAATAAATTTTAGTTAGATTACGCCGATCGTTCATTTTCCTTAAATTGAAAGACGAAGCAATGAAACAAAAAAACAAAAAAAATGGAACCGAATAATAACTCAGAAAAAAAGTTATTACGCATTTGTTTTGTAGTGGCATTATCAGCCACACTGTATTACAAAACAAAAAAAACAACAACAATATTTTGTGGGTTTTTTTTGTTATTGTACGTGTTGATTATGACCACGGATGGTAACCGATTCTATGTGGTTATTGGCTTCGTGAATGCTATTTTCTTTTATTTCG
>CM037855.1:64544422-64576089 GCA_021234595.1 Delia radicum
TTTTTTTTTTTTTTTTTTCACCAAGCCAAAATCAATCATGCCGACAGCGCTGCTGCTCTGCCGACTGCGCTGCTTTTCGTTACAAAGGCCCCATTTCCTATCTACTTTGGAACTCATTATTATTAAAATTTGGAAATTTTGAAAACAGAAGAAGGTCGAGTGGTTCTGCATAATTTTTCAATATTTTGGCCGATTAAAAACGGAAGAAGGTCGGGTATTAAGAGGGGGAAATAACATTTCTAACTTCGAGTCTTTCTATTTTCTTCGTTTAAATTCTCAATAATTTGGTACAATCTGGATATTTCATTCTGTCTGTTATCGACGACTGTACGATTATCTGAGCGACGAAGAGTAGAGTTTTGCTCCTCGTCAAGGGGTAATGATACATTTAAATCCTCAGGTAATATGGGATGAGCCCGTGTAGGACGACCTGGTGCTTTAGGCAAATTTTTCTTTTTCGCCCCCTGCGGAGTTGAGGTAACAGTGGGTGGAAAGTTAAAGGCAAAGGTTAAGTCAATTTAACAAGTGTAGTGTTATTAACCGAACTTTTACAAGACGGGCAAATGGTGTCTTTTCAATGTAAGGTATCAAGCAATTCTGATGAAAACCATGTTGGCATGCAGTCGAAACTAATGCCTCAGGGTTGTCCATAGGTTGGAACAAATTAAACAAGTATCCATTTTAAGATTTGTTAATCGAAAAACAAAAATTTCATAAAAGTATTAAAGTGTTCGAGAAGCCAAACTAAAGTAGTGCTGAGTGAAAAGAAAAAAAAATGTGCAATAAATAAGGATGAAAACTTAAATGAGAGACTATTTTCTCATTTTTAAACGAAGGTTTTAATTACCGGGTTACTTATCTGTCCCTAATGGCAACAAAAGTAATACTCAAAAGTAACCATAACAAACACTAAAAACGATTCCATATTCCCTCAAGTAGCTATAGCTTGAAAAATAAAAAATTGGGGTTGAAGCTTGAAAGAGATCGCAAAGAAGTTCATTCACGGACAAGTCTAATATGTTCAATTTCACAATAGATCTAGTAGTTCCAATAAACTACACAAAAATGCTAACTTTCTCCAAAAAATAATAAAAAAAATTTAGAGCATGACAGTTCCGTAAGTAACAAGATTTAAATCTAAAGTTACATATAAATTTCAGACTGTCATCTGCCCCACGTTGGGCGCCAGCTGTAATGGTATTTTTTACGCTAATTTTGACAAAATTTTAAAGGATGGTGTTTCAAGAGAAGGAAAAGACTACACGTTCAAATAAAGGCTATTTCTTGCCGGATGGGGTTGGGTTCTTTGTCTATCCTTCCCCCTGCAATACCATATACAACAATTGAACGTGTTGTTAAGAAATAAAAATAAATATCTTGAATAAAATCTTATATTCTAAAACGGAAACTAATACAAAATTATTTAAATGCACAACAAAAGTTGATCTATAGATGTCAAAAGACCAATGCCCACTCCAACCATAGTTCTTAAAATTTGCCCTGCACTTTTGGTTATAAGAACCCCTATACCTAAGCAACTACTTTTGGATGGCTCTCTTCACTTTAAAACAACAACATTATTCAAAATCCATATTAAATATTTTATTCACAAAAAACTTAGTTATGTGACATTTTACTAATTCTAAAGGTATATTATGGTATAACAATTTAATTTTGATAGTATATTACTATAATAAATGAGACATAATATTCTATTGCCTAAATGAAAGTATAAAAACGGACCGTCAAAAATAAAAAAAAAATATAGTCTTATGAATACTATTTGTCTACTCAAAGAATTTATGGAAAAATAATTAAATATCAATAATACCAAATATTAGGTTTAAACTTACTCTCTTTTGTCATCCCTCGATGCTCAGGCCTGCGCATTGATAGTAGATGGTGTTTTTGTTGCTTTTAACTCTTTTGAGCTCTTGATTTTAAAAGGGTTTTATCAATTAAATTTCCATAAATTTACTACGTATTAATTTAAGAGAAGTGATGATCAGCCAAAAAAAAGAAGTTTTATGAATGAAGAAAAAAAATTAAAATACTATACTCTCTTTTGACTGATTAACACTAAACAATATTAGAAAACTAAACTTAAAGATAAAGAAGAAAAAAAAACTTAAGAAAATAGGGATGTGTCAGATTACGGTACGGTACGGTACTATTTAATAGTAAAGTACAATTTCGACTTTTAAACGGACCGACTTTAAACACATTAGAAATTTAAAACTAAAATATAAATGAATTTTAATAATTTAAAAATAATTATAGAAATGTTAGAAGGTTAAAAGGGTTATTATAACTATATATTATGTATAGTTATATGCAAATTTTATCAAATTAGGATTAAAGGGTAATGCTATAAGAAAATAGGCAACCATATAGACTTATGATTTTTTTTTTAGTTATTTAAATGATTTTTAATCAAGTTAAAATACGAAACGATATGTGTGCCGGTATACGACAATTAATTCCAAAATTCGTTTTAGGACAGCGTAATGTCCGGTTGCCAGTAAATGGATATTTTCCTTTAAAGTATGGTAATTAATACGGAGGAATCAATAATTTATATGGATTTAAATTGATGATGAAAATATAGAGAGGCATGTTGAAAACATGTGCGGTGTTATGTAATCAATAGCCTAGGTTGTAGCTATGGATGCCTCAATCAAAAAAAAAAAAAACACGTTGACAAATTAGAGCACGATGACAAATCAAATGACGTTGGCCAGAAAATCACTTTGACCAGTAAAGCCACGCTGACAAATAAAATATCGGTGGGACCTGAAGAATCCCATTCCTCAAATCCCACTTTATCAATAGTTGGATAAAGCCTAAAACAAAATTTAAAATTAATTCGAAGTTATCGAAATAATATTAGAATTTTACATTTAGTCTTCAACCGTAACGATTTTCTTCCAAGGGTATATTATTCTGCTTTGATTTTTAACTAAATTGGTAGGTGAAGGTGTCAAAATTATTTGTTACCAATTGTTAATATCCAATTTGCCGAAATTCCAAAATAATTCATTAAAATTTTGGATTTACTTGTTTCAAAATTAAACGTGGGAGTATATGTAGATATAGAATATAGTAACACGTTGTTTTAATAAAAAAAATTTTAATCACGAAATTTTAATGCTACACCTTCATGCTATAAACACATAGACCACAGCAGACTGCAGAGCTACACGACTGCAAATGCCGTTGACTGCAATCGTCGCCGTGTGGTCAGCTACTTATTATTTTGGAAACGACAGCAGCATAGTAAACAGCTGATCACGATTCAATTTAAAAATATCAACAGCTGTTTTTTATACAAATCAGGGATGTTAAAGTTGGTACAATTGTACTTTTTTTGGTACATTTTGACCTTATAAAGTACCGTGGTACTACCGCGACTCATTTGGTACAATTTAAAAATTTTTAATTTTTCCCCTTTTTGAATTTTTAGTATAGCAAACAAATTGTTATTGTGTCCTTTTTCATTGCATTTATTCGTTTTATGTAATGAGCTCTTAAACTATATGCGACTATATCCGCCAGATTTTACGATTTATCATCATTTTAAGGATTTTGAAGAATAAAGTTGGCAATTTTTTTTTTTTTTTGATATCGATGAAAAATTTACGATTTTTTACAAAATTTATCTGGCAGCTCTTACATATATTGACACTTGTTGCAGCCAACTTCACTTTTATTTTGAATTTATTAAAATCCTGAAGAAGTGAAAATTGATATATAGATATGGCATCACTTATAACATATGGGAAAACAGTGGACATTAGAGTGAGGTGAGTTTCTAAAAATAGAACTGTTGTGTTGTTGGAGTTGTACTTCTGAGATTATGTATGCAAGAACAAAAACACCGTGTATTGAATAAAACTAGTTTTAATCACAACAAAACTCGACCTAACTATAGCTCAGAGGGCTAAAGCGCTCTGTCTAACGTGTAGTGCGAGTGCATGTGGCATTAGAAATCAGTTTATCTATACCACGGTCAGTGATTGCACAGAAAAATTTCATATAGACGCAATCGAACAAATAAAAACATAATAAATATAACATTATTCAAAAATTCAAAAAACAGGGTCACTGACGAACGTTCAATACCAGAAACTGCGCAGTCTGATTCAGAAAAATTGAATATTTGCAATGTAGTTATGATTTTTAGAAAATACACTCATTCTTCTCTACCACGCCTTTCACAATTAAATTAAATAAAATTGCATATTAATTATAGTATTAACTGCAATTGTCTGAAAAAGACGTTAAAATTCAAACTCAAACGAAAATTAAATTATTGTTAAAGAAATGAAAGAAAATTCCAAACAATCTTATATATGTTTAATTTAGAACGAGCTCTCAACCTCCGTATATTTACAAAAATAAAGCAAATCAAACATATTAGCTAGGTTAATACTTGTATTTCGATCTGGTTAAAGATCTCATCAGAACCCAATGTTTTAGAAAAGTTATAGCCTCCATAATAGGCAGAACTTTAACAAAAAACCGATTAATCATTAATTTTGCTCCATTCTTGTCTTCTTAGTAAAAATATTACTTGAGCCAGAGTAAAAACTAAAATTTTTTAACTGAAGTCGTTAAAAAATTAAAACGTTTGTAGTTTTTGGTCGGTAGTAGCTAATTTTCAAAATGAACTCAATGTCAATATGTTTCCAGACATTTCTAGTCGTTGCTGGAATTTTATCCATTCCACACTGGTCTGCAAATGTGGAAAGAGTTTTTTTCTTTTCAAAATATAATAAAAACTAAGGAAAGAAACAGACTACATTAGCCAACATTATCAAGTCTCATACAGACTAAGGATTGGTTAAGAGCGACAAATTTATGCTGCTATGATGTAGAAATTCCAAATAGTTTATTAACTAAACAAATAATTCCATGATATATTCATAAGACTTTTTTATGCCTTATTTTATTCATACATATAATGTATGTTATTGGAAGGTTTTGTTTTTTTTTCTGTACAAGAGAATTTTTATGTATTTTTTTTTTGTTGTTTTAATAAATTTAAAAAAAATGGTACCGTCAACGTCCAAAAAGTACAATTTTTTTTGGATGTTGGTACAAAATTGAAAACTCCATTTAACATCCCTGATACAAATGCATTTTTGTTTCAGTAGTGCCAATTACATCTTTTTTTTTTTTTATTAAAATAGAACAACATGCTTGGTTGTAGACACGTATATAAAGTTCACTTAAAATACAATTACTTATTTATAATACATTATTATAACGTGAAAATAAATTTATATAACCCCTCTTGAATATTAATGCAATTATACCATTTGATGTTGCGACGTTTTTTGTGTTTAACAAAATAAAATATTTTTAAGCACTAATTTGTTTACATATTTTGTTTTATTGTCAACACTATTTTTGTTTTGCAGCCAACAAAAATAGAAATTAACCTAAGTTGACTACAGCGGCAAAAGTAGTCGGGTAGCCGTGTAGTTGTGTTGGTGCCAAAATAATCGTTTTCATATAAACGTGTGTATTTTATTTTTGACAGGCTGTAGTCGTGTAGCTGCAGTCGTCTATGTGTTTATAGCATCAAAAGTCACACTCGGAATAATATGTACAACATGTTTTAGGCGTTGCCTTACCTCCTTCATGATAATTAGAAATCGCAAAAAAATTAGGTACAAAGACACTCATCTCCTTTACTCATTCATAAATATAATACTATAAATCCATTCCTAAAGTGATCGTATTAAATTAACGGTACAATCAATAGTAAGTTTTAATTCATTTATCCCATTGATTAACTCTCAGAGAGCAAATAGTGTAAAATAAAAATTAAAACAATGGAATAGAAACTCTGTAAATGAGGGAACATTTTAATATTGAAACTTTAGGGATGGTAAACGTAAAATTAAGCATAGTGATGGAACTTATAAAACAATGCATATAAAAAAAATATGCAGAAAATATGCAATCGTCACAACTGTGGGAAACAAATGTGGGAGATTAAAAACAGCTTTTAATGATTTATTTTGAACGATTTGTAATGATTTTAGATCAGAATTTCCTCTATAGCCATAAATAAGCGTTAGATAGTTGAGATGACTCTGAACTAAAGCTTGGAAAACTATATATTTAGTTTTCTCATCCAGTTTGTATCTAAGTTTACATAAGATTCCAAGCGGAAATGATGTTTTAGAACGCACATGTTGAATATGTTGGTGCCATGACAAATTATTTTGAAGAATAACTCCCAAATACTTAATGGAGTCAACTTCTACAATTTCCTTTCCATCCCCAAAAATTGTACTCCTATTTCGAGTTCGATTTGGTTGAGGTCTAAATCTTAATAGTTTGGTCTTGTTTTGATTTAATATCAATTTTTTTTTAATCTGGCAAACTCTGAAATTAAAGCCGCATCACGTTCAGCAAATATTTGAAACATTAACTCTTCTTTATACGGATAAAGAATACACAAATCATCGGCATATATTGATTAAGATATATATTAAATAAAAGGGGACCTAAAACACTCCCCTGAGGGACTCCACACTCCACATTACGAATTGCACTTTTACTGTCGTTTATCTGAACATATTGCTTTCGGCTGTTTAAATAGCTTTTAAAAAGTGCTAATTCTTTACCTCTTACACCATAAAATTTAAGTTTTTTTTACCATTATTGAGTGATCTACCAAGTCAAACGCTTTTGTAAAATCGTAAAATGTACGTCCAATAGTAGTTTATCTAACCCATCACAGACATAATTCACCACATTTATTACAGCCTCATCAGTACCACATCCTTTTCTAAAACCATATTGATTTGTATATATTAAATTCTCTTCCTCCAGAAAAGTTGATAGTTGCAAATGTAATTTTTTTTTTAAATTTTGTCTATAACAGATAAAACCGCAACAGGTCTGAATTTATCAACTGTATTCGAATGTATTTCTTTAGGAATCGGTATAATTTTATAATTATTATTTGGTTAAAATGAAGACTAGATTTCGGACTGATCCAAAGAGTTCTTATAGTTTTGTAAACTCCAAAAGGAAGATTAGTGGTTTTCCCGCATCTATGAATTTTGATGGCAAAGAGTCTTCAAATATTGTTGAAATATCTGATTTATTTGCAAAATTTTTTCAGAATACTTATTCTTCTGTTCCTGATCAACAACTATTTATCCGTTCAATCTTAATGTTTTCAATATTCTGATTTATCATTACTGATGATGAAGTTTAAAAGGTTTAAAGAGTCTTAAATTTTCTAGTTCACCTGGTCCGGATGGTGTGCCTTCATCTATCTTGGTAAATTGTGCTATTGAATACTTTATTCCGCTTACTAAAGATTTTTAATTATTCACTGAAAATTGGCTACTTTCCTTCTTTTTGGAGGGAGAGTTTTATTATTCCCCTTCACAAAAATGGTAATCGACGTTGTATTGACAATTATAGAGGAATTGAGAAATTGAGTGCTTTGCCTAAGTTATTTGAAAAGATTGTCACTGATAGATTGATTCATATGGTAGGAAATTCCATATCTCCATACCAGCAAGGTTTTGTTAAGGGTAGATCTACAACAACAAATTTAGTGGAATTAACCTGTCATGTCTTTAATGCTTTTTCGTGTGGTTCTCAGACCGATGTTATCTATACAGATTTTAGTAAGGCTTTTGATACGGTCAGTCATAATCTTTTAGTACACAAATTAGGTGCCTTAGGTTTTCCTCCGATTCTTTTAAATTTGATATCGTCATACTTGAAGGATCGAACTCAACGGGTTATGTTCAGAAATCAAGTATCTAGGAATATATTTGTCACGTCTGGTGTGCCGCAGGGTAGTCATCTTGGTTCTATTTTATTTGTTTTATATTTAAACGACCTTCCGTCTATTATCAATAACTCTAGAATCTTGAAGTATGCATATGATGTTAAGCTATTTTTATCCTTGAATAGTAAATCAGATTGCATTTTGTTACAGAATGATCTTATAAAACTTCCTGAATGGTGTGGTTTTAATGGGATGTCTCTTAATTTGAGAAAGTGCAAGAAATTGTCTTTTTACAGGTCATGCCCAATTCAGTTTGATTATTTGGAAAATGTTGTTTCGTTTTTGGATTTAGGTGTCTTACTAAATCCTTCTTAGGTTTTCACGTGGTTTATACTCCCGAACATACAGTTCTAGCTTGAGTATAATTAAATTTATGCGTTGATATATTATTATTAGAATTGAACTTCGATTTAATGTAAAACTCTATATCTTCAGCAGTGGTTTCAAAAGCAAAACGGGATACGAAAATGGTTTTCGGAATAGGGATAACTCATAACGAATTGCCGGTAGATCTGGTTGATTGGCTTGTGATTGTAGTGTCCGAGAATCAATTAAACACGAGTGTAGCTAAAGGCAGACTAAAAGTAATAATTTCTTTATTTTAAGTCTTTACTTATTCTAAAGGTACTTAACTAAGAACTAGAATTAAGGAATATATGATAATAGGAGTAATAATACAGTGCGTTACATTAAGCATGCATCATTTCCTCCCCAATTTAAATAATGTTCCAATATATATAAATGGTAATAAATTGATAATAAATTGATAATAAACAATAACATCATAATATACACATATTATGTGTAAATTTTACAATAACTAATATACATACAAGTAGTAACAAAATAAAAAAACTAATTATTAACAATGATGACTGTTTACAAATTATTGTTTTCTCCTTTATACTTTCTGATTCTTTCTGACCGCCTTAATTCGATCTCACAAGGCGTGTCCATACTTCTTCTACGTTTCCTATCTCTATCTTATGTCATAATATTTTTTTTAACTCTTACAAGTCTACCAAAAAAATTTCTTTAGTTGATTAATATGAGCGACTCTCTTTTTGCCATTTATATCAATGCAATATCTTACTTTACTCAATCTCTTTACAATTTTAGGCTGAATCCATTTACAATAATAATTTAAAATATTCCTATATAATACAATTTCATTTTCTTTATATTCTAAAATTTTAGATCCTTTACAATTAATATCTTCTTTGTTACTTATATTATCGACTTTTCTTCTCTTCCTATAAATATTTTGTTTATTTATTCCATTTTGCTTCGGATTCAATTATCTAATAGCGTTTTAGGTTTATAACAAAATATTAAATTTGATGGTGCGGTACCTGTAACTGTTGTTGGTGTGGTTCTATATTTTAACAAGTAATTATTAATCTTAAAAATCCCATGATTTCTGTCTATATTTTGGATCTAATAAATATTTTTTCAAACTACCTTTTACTATTTGTACGGCTCTTTCTGCGCTACCATTGCTTTGCGGATGGTATGCGGGTGATTTCAAACACTTAATACCATTATGTTCACAAAAATTTTCGAACTCTTTTGATCCAAGGGTGGGCCGTTGTCACTTACAATTTGTCGTGGTAATCCAAATATAGCGAAAAAGATCTTAGAACTTCTTCAAGGCTGTTCGCAAATGTAGTTTTAAGGATTTTTGCTTCTATCCACTTTGAAAATGTGTCGACTATTACCAGAATAGTAACCATTTCAATTTTGCAAAAATCTAAATGTATTCTTTCAAATGGGTATTTAGGTTCAGGCCATACTGTTAATATAAGTTTTGAAACATTTTGATTTGCGCTACATATACTACAAGACTTTACATAATTTTTCAACATCATTATCAATACCCAGCCACCAGACATACGTCCTTGCCAAAGCCTTCATTCTTACAATTCCCATGTGGCTGTTATGTAATAACTCGAGAACTTTAGAGTGTAAAGATTCTGGTATTACAATTCGATCACCATAATATAAGCATTTATTTTCTGTAGCAAACGATATACGCTTATTGTAGTATTTTTTGAAAATTCTCTGGAATGTTTTTAGGCCACCCGGACATCACAAATTCATAAATTTTACTAATCATTTTCAAGTTCTCGTCGAACATCATTAATGTCGATTGGAAAATCACTTACTAACTGGGAAATGTTTATACTATCATCTTCCTCTTCAGTTTCTTCAGGTAATGGCAACATCGATAGAGCATCTGCGTGACACATTTTGATCCCTTTTTATAACGAATGGTGTAATTATACGAAGAGAGAAATATTGACCATCTCTGCAATCTATTTGATGTTACGGATGGTAAACTCTTCTTGTCAGAAAATATTTCTCTTAACGGTTGGTGATCACTTTCGATTATGAAAGGTAATCCATAAATATATGTGGAATTTACGTATTGCAAAAACAATAGCAAGAGCTTCTTTATGCAATTGAGAATAATTGCGTTCTTTAGGTTTAAGTGTGCTTGAGACGAACATTACAGGGTGTTCCTTGCCATTAATTGCGTGCGATAAAATACCACCAACACCATACGGGCTGGCATCACATGAGGTTATTATTGGTTTGGATAGGTCATAATGGGTTAAAACATTAATGTCAGTCAAAAGACATTTACTTTTCTCAAAAATATATTGATGTTTTTCAGACCATACCCATTTAACGTTATTTTTGGTTAAATCGTGTAATAAATGTAATTCAGATGACAAATTTGGAATACAGTGATTATAGTAGTTTATCATACCAAGGTATGACCTCAACTCACTTCTGTTTGTTGGTGATGGGGCATTTATTACTGCCTGAATTTTTGTTGCAGATGGAGGCAATGCCACGATTATTTATCTCTTGTTCAAGAAAATTACATTTGTCAAAATTTACTTTGACATTAAATTCCAATAATCTATCAAGGGCATTTTCAAATTAGTTTCACACTCTATTAGATCTTTACCACCAATCAATATGTAATCAAAATAAACTAAACATGTTAGGATTTCACAAATAATTTTTGTAAACAACTGTGGGGCTGGTTTTAACCCATAAATGAGGCGCGTATATTGAATTAACCCACGATGTGTGTTAATCGTTGAAAGCTCTTGTGAAAGCTTGGTTACACCTACTTGAAGGTAAGCACCCGTTAAATCTAATTTACAAAAAATTTTCCATCCGGCTAAGCTAGCAAGTATATCATCCATTCGGGGTATGACATAGTGTTCCATTTCAACAAAACGATTAACCGTCTTACGACAATCTACACAAATTCTTATCGACCCGTCTCCTTTATTAGCAATTACAATTGGACTAGCCCAACTACTTCTACTTATTCGAATTATTACACCATCCCTACACATTTTATCTAATTCGTCTTCAACTTTATTTCTTAAGCCGTAAGGTACAGAATATGCTTTAGCAAATGTAGGATACGACTCGTCTTTTAATGCAATTTCAGCTGTATATTCTTTTATTGTTGAACAATTAGATTTCGAAAAAACGTTATTTATCAAAGTTGAACTTTACTGAAGGACTAATAATGTTTATATTTAAAATCCTATATCGCCAATCTGGTACAAACGCATCCAGCCAATTTCTACCCATAAAAGGTGTAAAATTTTTGTTCGCATCAACGATACATAGATCCAATTTTAGTTTAAGACCATTAAATTCTACGGTAACACAGACTGAACCAACAACATTTACACGATCACCCGTAAGAACTTTAAGTGGTTTTCTATAATTTTGCATTTCAATATGCTTAAGATATTTATTATAAACGGAAATATGCATTACCTAAACTACGGCTCCAGAATCAATAAACAAATAACTAATAAACTCTTATTATAATTGCATGAAAATAAATTCTTTAAATTATTTCAATAATCATTGTCACTATCACTACTATAATCAACATTATTAACTCTATAATTTGTTTTATTCTTGCGATCTTGGTTGTAATTTCTTTTATCCCCCTTTTCAGCATTCTGCTTCGCCCAGCAATTTCGTTCAAGGTGACCCCTTCTGTTGCAGTAAAAGCATTGTTGTTATCTCTTCTTCTTTGACTTAGCTGACGTTCGCTTTTGCTTCTCTCCATACCTTTGCCGTGCTGTTGTTGATTCTGTTTTTTGTAATTTCCAGAACTGGAAGGATTTTCATAATTCAATTTATGCACTGTGCTACTTGTTAACATCTCCCCGTTTTTTTTTTTTTATATTATTTATTACTGCAACTAGTTTAATAAAAACTAACAAGCAATTTATTTCATATAGATTGGTTATTAAAAATATATATATATTTTATGATGAAAAATACATGGTGTGTTGATACGTTATGCCATTAAGGGACGACATTAACGGTTCTGACGAGGTCGTAGGGTTTTATACGTTTGAGTCGGCGCTCAATTCCTGTTACATTAACCAGGGATGATGCTTCCGGGTTGACATGTTCTTGCAGCCTTTCATGATGTTTTGTTGCAAGATTATGAATAACAGAGGATACCATTTCCACACTTAGGTCACGATGGAGATCAGATATTCGGATGTACCATGGTGCATTGACGATGTTTTTCAAAACTTTGTTTTGAAAACGTTGTATTGAATTTATATGACTTTTTGCAGCACAGCCCCAGAGTTGTGCACCGTATGTCCATATTGGTTTTAACATTTGATTGTAAATTAATAGCTTGTTTTCGATGGATAGCGTTGACTTTCTTCCTATTAGCCATTTTAGCTTTTTATATTTAAGTTCGAGTTCCACACATTTGGTTTTGATATGTTCCTTCCATCGGAGTTTGCATCTAAGGTCATGCCGAGATATTTCGCTTTATTTCCATAGGGCAGCTCTACATTATCTATTACTATTGGAATATGTCTTATGGGTTTGTTTGTAAAGTCTATCAGCCGTATTTATAAAAAAGTCTTATTGTGAGTTTACAGAGTGCAATAGCTATTATAGACGTTTTGTCTTATTAATCACTCATAAAAGTTTTAATTCATAAAGAAACAATAACAGCTCCATAACTATTGAGCGTTTGTAGTAATTTTCTCTCTCTCTCTTTTTATTTACTTGCCATTTAGTTGTTAGTGACGCTTTAAACCACTGATTAATAAACCCGATAATCAATTATATGTTTATTTGTCCATAATTTTTTTTCAACATTCGACTTAAAAAGTATGTTTTAAAAATAAAAAACGTATAAAATGAGTTCTGAAAAAAATTTCAACAAAAATATTGCAAAACTGTTCTGAGTTTTCTATTTTAGTAGTATATGGTAACAAAAATAATCGAATAAAGAGTTTGTTTACATCTGATTTACATCACTAACATATTTTGTCAGGTTTTTATTTTATTTCTGTGATTTTTTTACCAAAAATAGACTGATTTGTGCCAAAAAAAATAAAAAATGGATTTAAACAAATAAAACCAATAAAAGAAGTGGAAAACAAGGTATGTGTGTTAATAAATACTATGAATGGACATACCAAAATAATTTTAATTGTATATTTTCTATTTTTGAAGGAAACAAAAAAGAGGCTAAGGTCTGAAAACTGGTGTGAAGAGGATAAGGTAAGAGCTTCGTGAGCTGGTCTAAAAGATCATTCAACATATTTAAAATTGTCTATTACACATACTTATAATTTTTTTCATTTTACAATTTCTTATAGGAGCTGTTAAAGGATTTAATAAAAAAAGAGTTAAGGATATAGAAAATAAAATTAATCACTTTAATCACTTTCTATTAATATTTTTCAAAAATATTCTGCAGAAATATTTTTATAAAAGGTAAACAATAGTCGTATGTAGATTTAAACAAAATGTCTAAATGCAAAATGTCTTCTTATTTTTGGTTTAAAGAAGGGTAAATCCAACAATAAAATTTCTTACTTTATGAATGGTTTATTAAAGGTTTAATAGACTATTTTCGTTTATAAATACAACTATAGCAAATTTTGGTTAAAAACGGTTAATAAATCAAAAATACATTTTTATAAATACGGCTGTATATGTACAGACTTAGTTGCATTTAATTTCAATTTCCACTTGTTCGTCCATTCTATTACCAGATCGAGAGCAGTTTGTAGGGTTCGTGTTGATTCATCGACAGTTGCCGCTACTGAGAGAATAGCTGTGTCATCAGCAAAAGTTGCCATTGTTGTATTTTCTAACTCTGGAACATCACACGTGTATAAAAGGTACGGAATTGGTCCCAAAATGCTTCCCTGTGGAACGCCTGCCTTTATTTCTTTTAAATCTGAATATACTTCTTCATGTTTTATTCGAAAATATCTTTCTTCTAAATACGATTTAAGCAGGTCACAGTAACTGGTGGGTAGTTGAGATGCGAGTTTTGCAATAAGTCCTTCATGCCAAACCTTATCAAACGCCTGGGAAACATCCAGAAAAATGGCAGAGCATATCTTTTTTTCTTCTAGAGCCTTTTCTATAACGTGTGTGATCCGATGAATTTGATCTATAGTGGAGTGTTTATTTCTAAATCCAAATTGGTGTTTGGGAATTGTGTTATTACGATCAATGACTTCTTTAATTCTTTTTAAAAGTAATTTTTCATAGAGTTTTGAAATTGTGGGTAATATCGAAATTGGTCTGTAAGAACTAACGTTATGTAATTCCTTTCCCGGCTTTGGAATCATAATAACTTCGGCCACTTTCCATAGGCTAGGGACATATTTCAGCCGGATGGATGCATTAAAAAGTTGTGTTAGGTGTTGAATAGTATTACTTGGAAGATTTCGTAGCACTTCCGTGGTAATCAGATCAAAACCAGGACATTTTTTTGTTTTAAGGTTGGTATTAATTTGTTCCCATACCTCTATAGGTGATACTTGTTCAACGTTCTCCTCATTAGTCTGAGCATAATATGGATCTAGCTGCTCGATTTGGTTGAGATTTCCTTCCATAGAGAATGTAGTCGCTAAGTAGTCTGAAAACAAGTCTGCTTTCTGGCTATTGGTTTTTGCCCACTGGTTGCTGTTTGTTCGAATAGGAGGATTTGTTGTTGTTGGCCTTTTTAAAGTTTTTGTCGCTTTCCATAGAGAATAGTCTGAGTATTTTTGGTTATTCAATTCTGTAAGATATTTATTGTAGGATTCACTTTTATAAGCTTTTACCGCGTTTGATAAGTCTTTACTCATTCTATTTAGGCGTGTTTTATCATTTGGGTACCTAGTTTGTTGCCATTTTTTACGAAGTTTTCGTTTTTGTGAGATCATATTTAATATGTTTGCTGGGTATCGGTTCACATTGTTTGTTATTCTTGGGGTGGGTGTACTTTCCCATGCTGCAGTCTGTATCATTTGTGTAAGATCTTCTACATCTTTCTCTAAATCTTCTGGTGTAACGGGATCTTCAAAATGTAATATTGAGTTCTGAAGTACTGACTGGAAGTGCTCCCAATCAGTGTTTTTATTGGTTAAGAAAGCTGGTTGTTCTTTTTCATAAGCATTTTCGAAAAGAGTTAGAAAAATTGGTGAGTGATCCGAGTTTAGATCAAATCCATTTTCTAGTTTGATTGTAGATTTACATATCTTCTTAATGACGAAAAAATCAATAAGATCCGGAATCTTAGCTGGATCTGTTGGCCAATATGTTGGCGTTCCTGTTGAAGTTACTTCACAGCCGGTTTCTGAGATGGCTTTTAATAGCTCTCGACCTTTAGTGTTGGTTAAACGAGATCCCCAATATGTGTTCTTAGCATTGAAGTCCCCGCCCATAATAAACTTCATGTTATGCTTCATTATAAGCCTTTTATAATCATCACTTTTTAATTGGTGACGTGGTGGAATATATACAGATGTTATCAGCAGATTTTGTGAACTTGTGTAAATTTTAATAGCGGATGCTTGAAACTCTTCTGTTTGTAGTTTATCTTCCTCACAATGCTTTATATTTTTTCTAACAATTACTGCACTTCCCCCTCTTGAATTATTTCTAGGATGAATAGCGTTATAGACTTCAAAATTTCTAAATTTTATATACGACTGCTTATTAAAATGTGTTTCGGTAACAAGACACACGTCTATTTTTTCGTGATTAAGTAGTACCTCAAGTTCTCTCTGGTGTTTCATTAAGCCGTTGGCATTCCATAGCATTATCTTAAGGGCCATATTATTGTTCTGAACGTTGCTCTAAAATGGTCAATCGATGTTCTATTGATTTAAAGAACATTTCTTGTTGATTTAGGGCCATTATTACAACTTGCCAATAGCTAAAGTTCGGATGTTATCTGACAGATTATTAGTTTTTCGTTATTATAAGTAAACTTTAAGCTTAAAGTGACCCATAAGCTAAAGGGAAGACATTGTTGCCTTTAACTTTAAACGTAAGTTTTATGTGTTTAAAGTTACCACATTTCTGCTCTATAAAGAAAAAGAAGAAAATACCGAATTTCAGAACCGAATTTCACAAATTATGTTTGTTTGTAAAGAAATAAATAAAAGTACGTTGCCACTACGTATTTTTATAAACCAATTCATAAACCAATAATCGATTTTTAGTTTGTTGCTGCCACATTATCAAAAATATTAATTTTATTTTATTGGGAAGTTGTAATAACGAAAAACATTATAGCTCACTTTTTTCCTCACTTTAGCTAAAGTTACCTTTTACTAACAATTACTTTAAAGACAAGTTGTAATAATGGCCCTTAATCTAATTAAAATTTGTGACAAGGCATTGTTATTAACATTATTATTTGAATTTTTTGCAGCATCAGCAAATGACATCGATGGTTGATTTTGAGTAATGTTTTGATTTGTTTGCGGTTTTGAGTCGCGTTTTGATCATTTTGATAATTACGATTTTGGTAACTACGAACAGAGTTTAGATGATAATCTCGATTTTGAAAGTTTGGATTTTGTTTAGAGTTTTTCGGGGTATTTTGGTTGTTGTATATTTGATTGTTTTGGCTTGGTAGATGGCGCTGTTGTACGTTAGTTTGTTGATATTCATTATCTGAATTTGATCGGCTTTTAATAGACTGTTCCCGTATCCTTTGGAGTTCCTTTGCCACAACGCATCCGCGATATGTGGCTGGATGGCTTTTGCCGCAATTACAGCACTTCGGTTTTTCAAATATAGCATTACATTCACTAGTACTATGCTTTCCTGCACATTTAATGCACCTGGGTTGCTTGTTGCAATAATTTCTAGTATGTCCATAGCCTTGACAATTTTTACACTGTGGGATCAGCTTTTGATGTTTTATTGGCTCTACTTTAACCATTGTATTAAGAACACTTTTAAGTTCATAAATTTTTTGATATCTTCAGAAGAATCAAACGTTATTATAAACATATTGAGTGGTTCCTTTGTTTTATATTTATATTTGTTTATAGCTTCAATTGCTCTAAGTCCCTTTGATTGAAGATCTGAAACGATTAGGTTCGGATCACAAGAGTGGTGTAAATTTCGTATCATAACCCTTATAGGGCGTATATTTTTGTTCTCATAACTATGCCAATTAACATTGTGTTTATTTAGTTCATTTGTAACATTTCTGTAATCATCACGATGAAATGTACTAACTTTATAAGAGTTTCCACTTAGTAGTTTGATTAAAAAATTGTTTTGAATTATTTTCTTTAGTTCCGAGTAAAACTGCTGAAAATTACTTATGTTTGCGACCACTATTGGAGGAGGTCTTAAATTATTTTCATCAATGCCATTATTTTCTTGGGAGTTGTTTTCTTTATTTGCTGTTTCTTCTATATCTTCAGAATTTGTTGGATTATTTTTTTCAGTATTTGAGTATTTTCAATATTAGCCACAGATTTGTGTTTTTTTGCAGATTTTTTTTTATTCTTTTTGCTTTTCTGGAGAATCCAGTTTGTTTCTGCAGCAAGTTCTATTTCATCTGCTTTATTTGTCTCTTTTTCAATATTATAAGCATCATTTTCATTTAAAGTTGGTGATTTTTCAGCTTGGCACTCAGGAGAGGATACTGCCTTACGTTTTTTAGCAGCATCTTTCTTCTTCCTTTTACTTTTCTGAAGAATCCAATCGGTTTCTTCAGCGAGTTCGTCTTCATCAGTTTCATGATTTACACTTCCTAGAGTAAAATTAACACTTTTACCCGCGGGTGCCCCACCACAAAGAGTTGTAAGTATTTCATTTTCCTTACGCAGTTCTTGGCATATTTTTTCCAATTCTTTAATTCTCTCATGGAGTTCTATATTTGATTGTTCCAGTTGTTTGAATTTATTTATTCTAAAAAAGGATAAATTGTTGGCTGGTGTACTTTGAATATTAGATTCTTCGTCACCCATCTTCAACATTTCCAATTGGGGTTTTTATTTTCGAAGTTTAACGTGGTGTGTAAAAGCACTAGCTTGTACAACAACCACTAAAACAACTTAACGAGCCTTATTTAATTGCGTTCGCTAACAGTGGTAAATATAAAAGGCTTATCCAAGACAACCACCAACCTACCAAACTAAACGAAATAGAATACTGCCACTCACCAAAGAATAACAAACACCCACTATTTCGCCAGACCAGCTGTTTTTTTTTTTTGATTATGTTCTCTAATTGTCTTTTTCTTTCAATTGAGTATAAAATTGCAATTGAGCAGGATTAGTTTCCAATAAATAAAAAAGTTTTTTAAGTTTTTACGAAAATTAAATTGTAAAAATATGTTTAAACACGGCACGATTTGGCTAAACATTAGTTTTAGTAAAACCGGACACGTTTAGTGCAAATTTTTACGGGTATTCTTCAGAATCGGCGCTGTACAACACGGATTAGACTGGCAATTTGTTGGAGCCTCTTTAATACACGTCCGCACAGCAAGGTAACTATTAAAGTTTTAAATTGAAAAAATCTTCCCGTGATTTTGATTCATGTCTAAAGACAATGCAAGTTGACATGCTTTTTCAAATGCTGACAAACTGCTATCATTTAGCAATCGGTTTTGTATGTTTTCATTATGTAACCCACACACAAACACTGATGAGTAGCGCCTTGTCCAGAAATACTCCGAATTCACACTCCTGAGACAACTGCTTTAATTCGACAATGTAATCTGAAACAGTTTCAGACAATTGTTGTTCTCTTTTGAAGAACTTAAAGCATTCAACTATAACATTTTTCTGTGGTGTAAAATGTAATGATAACTTTTTGATAATAGCATCATACGTAAAGTCACTTTCGGTTTTTGGTGACAAAATTGAACACAGAGTTTTATATAACTCCGATCCACCGAGGAAAGAAGTTTTGTCCGAATCGTTTTTAATTTTATTTAAAGATAATAAATGATTAAATCGATTTTTATATAAATTAAAATCGTCATCAATATTATATGCTTCAATTGTTCCAACTAACGCAATTGGTGTTTCTGTCGTCATGTTAATAACTTTATTTTAAAAGTTTACTTAAACAACAATTGCACAATTTTTTTCCAAGAAGTTGTATCACCTTGACTTTGGCACATGTATTTTAATTTTTTTTTTTTTCAACTTTACTTTTATCTTCGTCGCCAAATGTAGTGTCCGAGAATAAATTAAACACGAGTGTAGCTAAAGGTAGACTAAAAATAATAATTTCTTTATTTTAAGTCTTTACTTATTCTAACGGTACTTAACTAAGAACTAGAATGAAGGAATATATGATAATAGGAGTAATAATACAGTGCGGTACATTAAACACGCATCAGTGATGAACTTACTGAAATTTCTGATACCCGGAACATTAATAGACGGATCAGGAACATTATGTACAGTCATAGGCGGTGGTACTGCAGGGTTATATTGATTGGAAGCAGTTGATTCAATTGAAGGTGGCGGGACACCATTATTAATTAAATGGTCATCAGGAATTAAATTTATAGTATACGGTTTTGGATTTTGAGATGGATGATTGACTGTATTGGGAGTATTAACAGGTTGATTGACTATATTAGGAGTATAAACAGGTTCTTTATTGGCTTTATTTTTATTTCTTAATGATTTGCGACGTTTCGGAGATGATTGTGGAGACTCAAGATTATTTAATTGCTTCAAATCTTCAAATAAGTTACCATACGCGGATATTTCATTGGCTAATGCGGACACTCTACTTTGAATATTAATAAATGAATTTTTGTGCTTTGGAAAAAACGGTAAAATTCAACACCAATTTTTTGACAGGATTACAGCATCAATGTAACAAATTGTATTACAAAGGTCTTCAGCAATTAAAACTTTCAATCCACAGCACTTAAAGTGGCATAGACCATGACACAGCCAACTCGTCATCACTAGTCAAAGTGCAGCTTTATTTAAACATTTGAATCACTCATAGTTTATTATTGTCTGTAAGGGAATTTTAAAGTAAAAATGTGGGTATAGTGTTTTAAATGTTTCTGGCAGCACTATGACGATCCTTATGTTACAAAAATATTATACATTATTCTTGTTAGGACTATTCAAGAATATGCATCGGTCGTATGGTCCCCAAATTATGGTTGTTATATTGATAGTGTATAATCGATTCAGAAACAGTTTTTGTTATTTGCTTTACGCGGACTAGGTTGGAGTGTGACTGAAAATCTGCCACCCTATGAACATCGTTTACAGCTTATTGATCTCCCTACACTTTGGAAGAGAAGATTAATGCTAGGCGTAACGTTTATGGTTAAATTAATTAATGGTGAAATTGATTCGCGGTTCTTACTTTGGAATATAGATTTTAATGTTCCAGTTCGGGTAACAAGGAATTTTGTTCCTATACAAACGTCGTTTTGCAGATATAATTATGAGGAATTTAATCCATTTCTATGTCTATGTACAAATTTTAATGAGTTTCACAACTTATTTTCCGTGTCCGATCATATTCATCATTACGTTATTATTACGCAAATCTTCCGACTGCTTCCAGATATTTATTAGGGATAATAAAACGATTTTTTTTCTTTTTTTTATGGCCTTTGTTGCCAAATATTGTTATTATTACGCGCGATTTAACTTTTAATTTTTATTTCCGTTGTTTCCAACTACTGTACCTGTAGCGATGTGTCGGATTATTCTTTTGTGTGTGAGAATCTTCCGACTGCCTCCAGATATTTATTAGGGAAAATTACACAATTTTTTCATTTTTTATGGTCTTTGTTGCCAAATATTATTATTACGCCAGATTTAACTTTTAATTTTTATTTCCGTTGTTGCCAACTACTGTATCTGTAGCGATGTGTCGGATTATTCTTTTGTGTGTGAGAATTTTCCGACTGCCTCCAGGTATTTTGTAGAAAACTTTGCAAATTGTTCCTGCCTGCTCTGTCTGTTCCTAATTATGTTCATGTGATGATTGTCTGCCTATTGATCCATTGTTATAGTTTAATTCCTGCCTTCTCTGTCTGTCTTTTTTTTAATTTTTTTTATTTTTTATTTTTAATTTATATTTTTATATATAAAATTTGTATTTTTACCTTAAATTAATTTATTCTTATTTTATTTGTTTTGTATGTTTTAATTACTTACTTCATTACATATTAATGAATTTCTTTTTATATTTATATTATATAATATGATTATTATATTATTATGTACTTTTTGAATTTTGGTTTTCCAGCTGATGTATTTTCTACTGTATCTGATGTAAATAAATAAATAATTAAAAAAAATCCGATTTGATTTTTAAGCAATTCAATCAAAATATAATTCAATCTTCGCAGCTCTGTTTATGTACAACCACTTATATAGAAATATTTATTGTTAAATTTATTATTATTAATAAAACTCTTTATACAATAAAATTTTTTGTTTTATTTGAAACATTTTTATAGCTGATTTTCTCTTTTACCGCAACGTAAATTTACGCATTTTTCGGGGGTTTTTACGCATATAAAAATTTATTTTAAACGCATTTTTAGGGGATTTTTACGCATTTTATGCTTATATTTACACGTAAAGCATGTTTTTTTTACGCAAAATTCAGTAAAATTATTCATTTATTTCTAAATTTAATTACATTTTTACGCACTTGCATAGTCAATTTACACGATTTTTGTTGACCAACTTACACGTAATGTGTGTATTTTTTTCATTTTAGTCTATGCGTGTAGCATAGACTAAATTTACCCAACTTGTAGTAGGAGTACAGTTTCCTACTATAAGTTGGCTAAATTTCAATAGAAATTAATTAGAGTGTAACGTTCTGCTTAAACCTTTTCGCTAGAAATCTGAAGTTTCAAATACATAAAGAAAATAGATTGGGTCGTAGTAACCGTATTTGTGTAGTAGCTATCGAATTTTTTGGTAGTTATCCAAATTTCTGTTAAAGCAATCGAAATTTTATTGTCGTGTCAGAACGACTGTTGCTTCAGCCGAAAGAATCTTTCGATTGTGATAAAAATCATTCGATTGAAGTAACGGACATTCTGATACGACAATATAATTTCGATTGCCCCAACTAAAACGGTAGCCGCGACCGAGTATGTTTGCTGTGTGTAGAGAATGGGCTAATGAACTGAAAATATACTTTTTGGAATATTAAACAAAAACTTGATATAAATGTGGTACAAAGAAAAAAGTGACTACTTTATCAGCCGAACCCGCTGAAACATAAAATTTGGCATGTAGGTTCCTTCTTTATCGTAAACGATTTTTGGAAATTGTTAGGACAAAAAATATTCCTCTTATCTTTCTGCTTAAACTCCTTCTGCTAGAAATCTGTAATTTCAAATAGAGTAAATAAAAAATATTAATTTTATATTCTGCTTAACCTAAAAAATATGTAAATTTTAAATAGAAATCTGTAATTTTAAATAAAGTAATAGCTAATGCGCTTAAAATATAATTTTTGGAATTCCCAATAAAAACTCAATGAAAATGTGTTATAAAGAAAAAAATGCCCCCTTAATCACCCTGACCAAGCCGCTGGTGCTAGGAACTTGAATTTGGCATGTAGGTTCATCCCCTCGCATAAACATCCACTAAGATTGGATTTTTTGAAATTTTTCCAAAAAAAAAATTCCCATTTTTCCAAACAAAAAGTACCAAAAAAACTAAATTTTTCTAAAGAAGTAGCAATTTTAAAAAGTACTTTCTGTATCTTCCAAAAATAAGTACTGAAAAAAGTACCTTTTCCAAAAAAAATTCCGAAAAGTATCTTTTCCAAAAAATAGTACCCACAAAATTTAATATTCAAAAAAGTACCCTCTTCCAAAAAAAAAATTTGTTTCTTAAAAAGTATCAATTTTAAAAATGATCTTTTTGCAAAAAGTACCTTTTCCAAAAAAAAAAAATTTCATTTACCAAAAAAAAAACGTACCGAAAAAATTACTTTTTCCAAAAACAAGTACTAAAAAATTTTTATTTTTCTAAAAAAAAATACCAATTTCAAAACAGTACTTTATTCAAAAAAAAAATTGCAAAAAAGTACCTTTTTCAAAAAAAAGTACAAAAAAATTAACTTTTCTAAAAATAAAATTACAATTTGAAAAAGTTACTTTTTTTAAAAAAAATGTATAATTTTTGAACTAAGTTCATTTTCCAATTTTTTTTTTGGAATTTACAAATTAGAAAAAAAGCTACAAACCAATATTTATATTTACAAGTTTCTGAGTTAAAAAAATGAAAAAAATAGCACTCAATTAAAAAAATTTCCGGTTCAACGAATGTCAAATTTTAAATACTTTTACAAACAAGTCGAACAAAAATAAAAAATATATAAATTTAAAAAATATAAATAATAATTGCATAGTTTTGTTTCTTTGTTTAACGAATATCTCAATTTAACGAACAACCTTGACGTCCCGTAATTCGTTTAACCGGAATTCTACTAAATTTTCTAAAAATATAATTTTGTTATAATGAAGCTCTAAAGTATTCATAAAAAGAATCTTATTCCAAAAAAATATCTTTTTCACAAAAAAATTACTTTTTCACAAAAAATTACATTTTCCAAAAAAAGTACTTTTTCAAAAAAAAAACTTTTTCCAATAAATACTTTTTTAAAAAAGCACTTTTCCCGAAAAAAGTACTTGTACCAGAAAAATTACTTTTTCAAAAAAAAAATACTGTTTTCAAAAAAGAAATAACACTTACCAAAAAAAGTACTTGTGCCAAAAAAAAAAAATATTATTTAACCTTTTGTAACCCATGAACATAAAAAATTTTTTTGGTACGTGAAAGGTTAAGGTAAATAAAAAAACGTATTACTTAGAAATTAAAAAATATCCTTTATTTATTATTTATTTGACATTTTAGGGATTGTGACATTACTGTTACATAACATAAAAATATAATTTTTTCATGTAAAAATGTAAAATATGCATTGTATACAATAAGTAAAATATATTATTCAGGTTTTCATAAAAACAACCCAATTTTTTGCACTTTTTGTATTTTTTTATAAAATTTTAAATTTTCAAACTTGTCCCTATTCGTATTATGCAAATACGAATAGGGACAAACTGACGGAAGTCAAAAAAATTACGCCATCTATGATATTTTTTTTGGTACTAATTTGATCAGTGGTATGTCACAGTAGGATCACACAAATTTGAGCGAGCTAAATAAATTCAGTATGTATTATTTCGGGATTTTGGGGTTTGTTACAGTAATGTTACATGAGGCTATAAAGAGTTAAAAAATCCAACACTGAGAGCAAATGATAAAAAATTTTCAAAAAATCTAAAAAACTGAAAGTTCGTAAAAATTTAAAGAAAACATATAACAAGTTTCATGTAATAGTAATTTTCATGATCATGGCACGATGGGTTATTCCCAAAAAGTTCTTCAAACAAAAAAGTACTTACTGATTAAATATCGGCCACTAAAACGGGATCTTTAATATATTAATGGAAGATGTAGAAAAGAGTCCCATTTTACTACCGTTGGCTATAAGGTTTAAATATAGGTTTTCGGTGGGCTAATGCACTGAAAATGCATTTATTGAATTCTCCGCTGGAAACGTTTTATTGCCTTGATTTAAAATGTTTTAGAAATGCCTATCTTAATGAAAATGTTAAGCAAAATCTGAAACTGAAAACGTAAATTGTTTCCACAATGGGCAGATCAGTAAAAATTTGATTTTTTATAAGAACGGGGAAACAAATTGGTTTAAAATGCATCATACAGTCGGATCGATTACTTGATCGTCGACATATTAAATTTCATATGTAGTTATAGAAGCATGTGCACTGAGAAGTTCCGATTAGGAATTAGGATATGAAACGGAGTTTTCAGAAACAGCCTGTCTTAAACCCTGCTCCTTCGAACTTGAATTTAAGTTATTTCTTGCATTGAGTAGATGAAATGTTAAAAAAAAATCGCAGAAGGGGTTTTAAGTCCACCTATGTTAAATACAGTCCCTTAAAATAATTAACGTCGAAAAAGTTTTTTGCATAAATTGACAGCATTTTTCACAAAAGTATTATATTTAAAATTCAATATTCCAAGTACTTCCAAATTATTTTTAATTTTCATTAGCATTTTTCACAAACCTTATTTTTTGTAAAGCAATTTTAATCCAAATTGAAAAAAAACTACTAAAATTATACTTTTCGAAAAAGAGGTTAATGAAACTTTTATTCAATTTAAAACCACTTACAACTTCACTGCAGATTTTGAGTTTAAAAACCTACACTAAAAATAATATATCTGTTCTCTCAACAAAAAAATTTTATTACATTTAACAAAATGTATTAATCTCTTTTGGCTCAGAAACAGTATTTTTGTTAATTTTTACAATTCTAAATTAAAGTACAAAATAAGTACATCTACAGTTTTATTTTTTACTCTTACAAAGTATTTTATTCACAATCTACAAATTGAACCGGTTAACTGGTTTAGCCACATTTACACACAATTTTTATTCAAACCAAAAGCAGTGCTACATTGATGCGAAATATAATAACAAAACTTGGTCTTTGTGTCATTACATTTTAGTTTTGGGCTCTTTGTTCAAAACCAGTTAAGAGGTTAAGGGTGTCGGAAGCTTTCCCAGACCTGGTCCATATTTATTTAGAACATTTGTGGATACTACGAAGAAACGAGTATGTTATCCATTTTGTAAAATAGAATATTTTTCGAAAACATTCCGAGGTCCTTGTCCCCACCAAGGTCCAATTTCAGATAGGGATGTCATTATTACTGGCGTATGGTAAAGCTAGGAGTAATACAATTTTTCGTAAATTCTGCTTTAACTTTCGCCATCAGAGAAAGTTTACAGGCATGGATCTGGAAGACATTATTACAAATCTTTTGTTTTGTTTCCTAAGACTACAACTAGCTCAAGCAGAACTATCTATTAGTATTATTCTATTGTTGAGATATGTGACTTAATAAGGATGATCTAAGGCATATTTTCCCCAAGCAGATCAATGGGTTTTGTACGAACCAACCTTCGTTCGTTACATGGATTAAAGAAAAGACGAGAAGCTTCCTCATTGATGTGGCGTTGTAGTTTTGTATGATGATTCACTGCATACTTTTTAATAGTGGTTATGACACTATCAACTCCTAGAACACGGTGAAGGTCAGTGTTCCTTACGTACCACGGAGCGTTCAGCATTTTTCGTAAAACTTTATTTTGGAAACGTTGTATAATGTTTATGTTGGATTTCTGGACACAGTCCCACAGCTGGATACCGTAAGTCCAGATGGGAGCTAGTACTTGTTTGTAAATAATCAGCTTATTGTGCAAAGATAAGTCAGATTTAAAATCAAGGAGGTGGCTTAATTCTCTGTATTTTATCTCAAGTTGAATGTGTTTTTTTTAAGTGTTCCTTCCATTTTAGTTTAGCGTCGTGGTTCATTCCAAGATATTTTGCAGAGTTTGCATATGGAACTTCAACATTTAATATGTTAAGTTTGTGGTGGTTCCGTAAATCGATAGTAGAAACTATTCCACAAAAACTGTTATACAAAAATTTCAGAACGAAATTCCATGTATTTCCAAAACAATAAACATAAAAAATCTATTAAATGTGTTTTAAATCGAGTTGACTATTTGTTAACCCATTTTTTATTTCAACACTGACTTAAGCATATATTAAAGTTACCCTTATTTAACAAAATAGTAAAGATTCCCAGTTCTTTAACCATTTTTAACCCTCCGATGTGTGAGAAGATGGACCTGTTTCCATGGTCACCTTTTTAATTTTCAAACTAAATTACTCCTTGATGAGAAGTATACCCGACTCCCGCATGTATTGTAATGAAATTTTATTTAGAATCGTTTACAAAAAGTTCAAGGCGATACGATAGTTTAATTTATATTCAGATTTAAGGGTGTTTAGTACGGGAACGTGTGAAAAGGTCCGCTGGGACCTTGTACTTGTTCTTTGAATATTAGTTAATTTTTGGATTATTGTGTCTTTCCTTGAAAAATAATAAACTTTCCGTCCCTTTTTTGAATTTTTGTTACCTGCTTTATGTTTGAACACATTTCAAACGAGTTCTTTGAATTTACCATTACTGTTTGCGCATACTCCTACCTATTGCACATATATGCAGAAGTACAAGCTAGAAGACAGGTAGACGTAGAAAAGGGTATAAAAGCGGCTCTAGTTTCGTAAACCAAATCATACAAAGTTGAGACAGTGAACATGGAGTGCGAAGTTTTATTTTAAATTTTATAAAGAGAAATAAACGTACAATACAATGGCAGAGGAAAATTTAGATATTGCTGAAATTGTGGTACGTCGTAGTACACGCTACCAGCAAATGAGAGAGGATGATAGATTTGCAGACTTTATGAGTGCGGAGATGACTGATGACAATGAAGTTGATATTCCTGCATTTGTTTTTGAAGGTGCTGATGATGACGACACAGTACAACACATGATTTTGGGACTCAATTCTGAGAATTGCACTTGAAAGTAGCCCCAAATAAGAACTTCTGCATCATTCGATTTGTCAAGTAGGCTACAGTAATAATTTAATCGCCATACGAATTTCTTGGCTCAAGGCGGATTTTTAGCACTTTTTCTATATTTTAACACGGTTATATCTCGGTATACCGTACGGAATATCTCTTTTGTGTCTGAAGCAAAGTTGTTGATACGGAATAGGAGAAAGAAAAAATGCGCAACAAGCCTACGCGAAAAAAAGTGCATCCGGTGCCTTAAAATCGCAAAAATGCATTTTTTTAACCATTTTTCACCTTTTTTGCTCCATAACTGGATTACAAATCCACAAACATTTTGTTTTAAGTGCCTCTTTACAATACCGTAGGGACGCCGTATGTTGTGTTCACACTAGCAAGAGTCTACACACCAGCAAATGTATACACACTGACGGTATTATATCCACTCATGATACTAATTATCGGAAACTCCCTTTTGCATATTTATATTAAGTATTCTGACACAATTGTGCTAGTTATAAATAACCAAATGTATTTGTAAGTCTTATCACATAAGAGAAAAACCCACTACTACTAAGATAATATTTTAGGGTACTTGAAGCAATTAGTACATTTAATAAAAACCCACGCTAGTTATGGAAAATTCCACTATTACTTAAATAGTCGTTCAGGTAGATTTCCCAAAAAGGATAACAATAAGTAAAGACATGTACATTATATTATACGGAAATATTATAAATAGTGCAATAATTCATTTTAATAAACAGAACTTATTTTACCATCAAAGAGAAAATATGGAAAATAACCAGTGCCCAAAATTGGATGATTTTTTGTCATATCGTCCCAAAAATAGGCCAAAAGGATCGACAAAAACTTGTTTACTGAGGAATTCAAAACATGCATAAATTCTGGTTATGGATGGAACAAAAGTATGGATGGAACAAAAGCGCTGCTGTTACAGATCCACCTAAACCTCCGAGTCTGGATACTGTGTCCCTGCAAGGCGAAACCGCTTTCACCAATCCGACCACTGTCAATGATGCAGATTCGACACCCGATATTGAAAATAATGCACCACATCCGCTAACACAAATCGAAATGGATAAAATTGTGGATAAGATGGGACTATCACAACAAAAATTCGAAATGTTCACATCATTTTTTTAAGCGTAGAAAACTCACACAGCAAAATGTCAGCGCAACATCATACCGAAAACGCCAAGCTGATTTTCCGAAATTTTATTCCTTTGACGAAGCAAATACGTTCACTTACTGCCATGATATCCCAGGTTTAGTGAAAAAATTGGGAATGGATTATATCGCTGGCGACGGGCGTTTATTCATCGATGGTTCAGTTTCAAGTTTGAAGTCTGTGCTGTTGCACAAAACAAACAAAAATCAACTACAATGAACACAAATGGAAGATTTGTTGTGATCTAAAGGTTGTCAACATAATACAAGGAATTAAATTAAAGGGCTGTTTTCCGAAATACTTCTGCTTCCTTTGTAATTGGGATTCGCGTTACACAGGGAAACAGTATTACTGTAAAGATTGGAAAGCAAGAACTCCCGAGCTCGAGAAACAATTAAAATTACGTAATGAACCTTTGATAAAGGATCTAGATGATATTTTGTTGCCATCGCTCCACATTAAATTAGGAATAGCTGTTTAATTCGTCGAAGTGGTAGTCAAAGATATTAATGAAGCCTTTGACTGTTTGAAATCCATCTTTCCAAAACTCAGTGAAGCTAAAATTAGAACCGGTACGTATCGTTGTCTGTATTTAAATATTGTCATATCTAAATTTGTTTACTTCAATATATTCGCATTACCAATAATTTTTTGACAAATGCTTTTTTTATTTCAAACAGGTACTCTCAATGACACGATATAAAAAAATTATTGAAAAGCGAATCTTTCACAAATATGCTTTTTTTATTTTATTAAGTCTATTCATTTGAAGTAAATAATTCATTATAATTTTGTTGCCTCTGCGCCTTAAAGGCATTGTAGACGCGAGTTGGCAATACAAATATTACATTAGATGTGTATATTAGTTAAACTAATTAAAAAAATAAATAAAAAAAAAATAAAAAACAAGTGGAAGCATTAAAGTCCGATGTGCCGAATTTGGTATAAAAAAGATTAAATTCGGCTGTGCCGAATTTTTGGATACCCTCCATCTCATTGTTTGAATTAACCAGTGCAAGTGCAAATAATATATATATATATATATCTATATTCCTTGTAAAAATAACAATAACAATGTTGTTTTTATAAGTAAAATAAAATATGATTAATTAATGTATTTGGGTTGAAGAGAAAAATGTTGTATCAATTATCGTTAAAAGCGAACTGCACTGTATATAAATACAGATAAAGATTTACACAATTCAATATATATGGTTTGTGTCTTTGCTATAAAAAATCGTCGATATTCAGGCGCTGTAATCGCTATGTTTAATTTCTATGATATAAAATATATATTTGAATTGGGAGTTAAAATCCAATTAATATTCTTTTAAGAATTCAATTGCAATTGATGGAAACGTCCAATTGGGAAAATTGTCAATAGCGCCATCTATTAAGTTATAAAGGGATAGGTTTAAAGGGACAGTAATAAGAAAAAAATTGTTTTAAAAATAATAAATATATTGTGAATTGTGCGCCCCGGTAGGCTAGTTGGTAGCGTGCTGGCTTATCAGTGCGAGGGTCGTGGGTTCGATTCCCACCAGAGGCACTGGTCTGTTCTAACACTCGATTAACGAGGGTTATGTGGTCAAAAATAAACTCAGTTTATTGCAATAATTAAATGCAGTTTGCTTATAACACTTGAAATAGGGGAAAAGCACAAATCGATGTCTCAAAGTAATCAATATTTGTAGAAAATAATATTATCCATACATGAAATATTTACATATAATGTAGCACTGAAATAATTATTTTTCTATAAAACAAAACCCGTGATTTTAGTAGAATAAAGCTACAAAATAGGCTTTTAGCAATGCAAGGAAAATGAATTGTATTAAATACAAAAACACTTTAATTTTAGCGAAAAACATACCGATTTGATCTAAACATGCTAGGAATATTATATTTTAATAATATTAATAAAAACTTTAAATGTTTTTCATCTTATGTTTTACTGAAACACAAATTAATGTTCAAAGTTATTCTGCAGGTTTGTTCTCAATGAAGCAATTTTTTTTTTTGAAATAATAGTTGGTTTTAAAATCAGTAGTGACAATTTACAGAATTGATAAAAACTGTGGAAAGAGTTGAGAAATCGTTTGCATGCACTGACAGGAATTTAATATTACATTTTAAGCAAAGTTATGCTTTTTTTCACATGGACTTTTAAAAAAGCATTTAGGGGTCCAAGAAGGTGATTACGTAGAAACTTTTGAACTGTTTTGTAAATACTACATTAACATAGTTTATGTGGCAATCGTTTCAGTTACATATATTCAGTTGAATTGGACAGAACTAAAGGGAAATGCAAATTGAAGTATTTATGAAATCTGTGGATATAAGAAGTCCGTTATATCAGACATCATTTGTAGGGAGTCTTGTTGACGAGACAAACAATTTAAATAAGATGAATTCTTTATAACAAAGATCCATATTGCAATTTTTATTGTTATTGAATTTCAGAGGGAAATTAGTGTTTTAGTGAATTAGTTTTAGTGAATTTAGGGTTTAAAAAGCATACGCGAATTAAAAAAAAGATTTAAAAAAAATGCGCTTGCTGAGACATACATAATGAAATAATTTTTAAATACCCGTTTACATTACAACACACGTGTTTATACTATACATCACATAAGTCAAACGGAAAGTGTGATAATATTAAGTTTGTCAAAAAATTAAAAAGAAAATACTGTGTGTGTTTAGAGTGTTTTCTTGACACAAAAAATTAAAGAAACTGGTATTTTTTCAAATTATATAAATTAAAAAATTGATCCGGTGACAAATTAACATGTTTTGCTGACATATTAAACTTTTGTCAAAATT
>CM037855.1:64576189-64621189 GCA_021234595.1 Delia radicum
GTGCGCACACTAAGGGAATTTTCTGGAAACCAATCAGAATTCGCTTCCTGGAAAAAAAGTGTAGAAAGAATCCTAAAAATCTATGAACCCATTCGCGGGACTCCAAAATATTTTGGAATCCTAAATGTTGTACGGAACAAAATAACGGGTGATGCCGATATTGCCCTGGAATCCTACAACACACCTCTTAATTGGGGGTGTATTATTCAATGTCTCACAACACACTATGCAGATAAAAGGGATCTTGGTACATTAGAGTACCAAATGTCCTCTATGGTTCAGGGAAATAGTAGTGTGCAAGAATACTACAAGCGGATTTACGCACACCTATCCCTGATTTTGAATAAAATCGCATGCATGGAAGAAAGTGAAGCTTCCATACATTTATTAACCAGGACATACAGAAACAAGGCCCTAGACACGTTTGTCAGGGGACTTCGAGGCGATCTGCCCAGATTATTGGGTATGAGAGAACCAAAAGATTTGCAAGAAGCACTACATTTATGTCAAAAGTTGGAAAACCAACAATTTAGATCGATTCATGCTAATAATAGCCATAATACAGCTTCGACTGTACAACAACACAAACATATTGCCCCGCAACGCAGACCCACACAACATTTTTATCCTCAATTGGCTTATTTGCCACAAAATTTGCCTAGACAGGCATACATGTATCCACAATGGCCACAGAGCACATTAAATGGTACACAACATATTAACAATAGGCCACAGGCAAATATGGGTACTCCACCGCCGAGACCGACCCAGCCTAAGCCACCCACCCCAATGGAAGTAGATAGTTCTATTCAGACCAAAGCGGTCAATTATATGAACAGGCCATTTAGGAATGACAGATATTCTGGAGCAAGACCTCCACCAAATTCCTCTCAGATACAAAGGCCGAATAAACTACAGCGCATCAATCACATTGAAGGTGAAATTGAAGAAAATACTTCACATGAGGACAATGCCTCTGGAGAAGATTCTACATTACAGGGAACAGAGGAAATACAAGATTTAAGTGAATACTTGAGTGAATATTTCCATATGGAAGAAAATCTTGATGAGCAGTCAAAATTTTCCGATATACATTTTTTAGGTTAACCGACTCGACATTACCTTACTTCCAGTGCAAGACCGATGACGGACGTATTTTTAAATTTTTGATTGACACAGGTTCCAATAGGAACTACATACAGCCTTCCCTAATTCAAAACCCTATTCCGAACGAAGTTAATTTCCAAGCGAGATCAGTTGGTGGTAATATTACCATTACTCACCATACTTTTATAAATTTATTTGGATTGCGTTCGGAAAATCTTAAATTCTTCCTTTTGCCATCACTTAAATCCTTTAATGGTATTTTGGGCAACGATAGCTTGAAAAAGCTTAATGCTGTCATATTCACTTCAAAGGGTTTCATGCTGATAAACAATTCGATAAAGGTTAGAATAAAGCAGCAAATTTCACAATCGGTGAATGCAATAAGCTTGAGAACTGACCATCTAACGGAAGATCAGAAGGGTAAATTAAGAACAATTTGCGGTAAATACCGGCATTTGTTTACAGAACCGAACGAACGACTGACATTTACAACAACGGTGCAAGCGGACATCAGGACTACAACTGACGAACCAATATATTCCAAAAGCTACCCATATGCTATAACAATGAAAGATGAAGTGGAAAAGCAGATAAGGGAATTGCTCGACCACGACATAATTCGACCATCACGGTCACCATATAACTCACCAGTCATAATTGTTCCAAAGAAGATGGATGCTTCTGGCGAAAGAAAATTTCGTATGGTTATTGACTACAGGAAACTGAATCAAGTAACCATACCTGATAGGTACCCAATACCGGAAATAAATGAGGTACTTTCTAATCTTGGAAAAAATAAATGGTTCTCTGTATTAGATTTAAAAAGTGGATTTCACCAAATCCCTCTAAGAGACAGAGACATTGAGAAAACGGCATTTTCAGTTAATAATGGGAAATATGAGTTCACGAGATTACCATTTGGACTGAAAAATGCTCCTGCCATATTCCAACGAGCATTGGATGATATCCTTAGGGAACACATTGGGAAAATTTGCTACGTCTACATAGATGATATCATAATTTTCGGTCGTGATGAAAATTCTCATCTTGAAAACATTGAAGTTATTTTTAATACCTTACAGAATGCTAATATGAAAGTCCAACTGGACAAATGTGAATTTTTGAAAAAAGAGGTAGAATATTTGGGATTCATTATTTCTACTGAGGGCATAAGGGCAAATCCAAATAAAGTTGAGGCGATTAAGAATCTGAAACCTCCAACTACGATAAAAGAGCTTAGATCGTTTCTAGGTATGTCGGGATTTTATAGACGTTTCATAAAGGATTATGCTAAAATAGCAAAACCCCTTACAATCCTTTTAAGGGGGGAAGAGGGACGTATGTCCAAGAAAATATCATCGAAAATTCGTATAAGACTGGACAAAAATGCTTTAGAGGCATTTGAAAAAATAAAGAATTCACTTGCATCAGGCGATGTCATTTTAGCATTTCCAAATATGGAAAAAGAGTTCCAATTGACTACTGATGCATCGAATTATGCATTGGGTGCGGTATTGGAACAGGAGGGCAGGCCAATTATGTTCATATCAAGGACATTGAATAAGGCCGAGGAACACTATGCTACAAACGAGAGGGAAATGCTCGCGGTAGTATGGGCCCTAAAAGCTCTAAGAAGCTATTTATATGGTCACGCATCGGTGAAAATTTTCACTGATCACCAACCATTAACATACGCGTTGAGTAGTAAAAATACCAACAGTAAACTCAAAAGATGGAAGGCCATCTTAGAGGAGTATAATTATGAATTAAAATACAAACCGGGTAGCACAAATGTGGTAGCGGATGCATTATCAAGACCACCACAAACTTCTGAGTTAAACTCAATAACGGCTACTCAACATAGTGCTGAAACTTCACCTCAAAACCTCATTCCGTTCACGGATGCTCCAATTAACGTTTTCAAAAACCAGTTAATAATTTCAACTGGTGAAACGCCTTCATATAAATGCGAAACCATATTTCCGGGGTATAATAGACACACGATAGTGGGAAATGATTTTGATTTTGGAAAATTAACCGAAATATTGGGAAAATATTTAAGTCCAACGGTGATAAATGGGATTAAAACCGAGGACAAGATTTTAGGAAAGATTCAAGAAATCTATCCTTCAAATTTCACTCAATATAAAACAAGATACACCAGAACAATTGTAAGGGATCTGACATCCAGCACGGATCAGGATACTGAGATCATTAATGAGCATAAAAGAGCTCATAGAAATGCCAGGGAGAATAAGATCCAATTATTGCGAAAGTGCTACTTTCCCCAGATGCAGGCAAAAATAGTGAAAATCGTCAAGCAATGTCGAATATGCATCGAAAATAAATATGAGCGCCATCCGAACAGGATAATTCTGAAAAATACTCCCATTCCACAGTACCCAGGACAATTTGTTCACATAGATATCTATCACACTAATAATAGAATAATACTGACCGCTGTAGACAAATTCTCTAAATACGCTCAAGTGAGAATTGTAAACTCTAGATCAGCCGAGGATATTAAGACTCCATTACGGGAATTACTTACTTCTTTCGGGACTCCCGAAAACATAGTAATTGATAATGAGAAAGCTTTAAACTCATCTTCTATTTTATTCATGTTGAAGGATCAAATGGGAATTAATGTCTATACGACACCCCCATACTCGAGTACCGTAAATGGTCAGGTTGAAAGATTTCATTCAACCCTGACTGAAATTTTAAGGTGCATTAATGCGGAAAAATTGTATAACTCCTTCGAAGATCTATTGGATAATTCTTTGAACAGGTATAATCACTCGATCCATTCTACGACCAATAGAAAACCTATTGAAGTCTTTTTTGGGAGAATCATTGGAACTGAACAGGAACGAAAACAGACAATACGGAAGTTAACGGAAAAATAATATAGGGACTAGCGACGCACTGAAGGTAGAAATTATTAAAAATGTCGAAAGAAAACTGAAGATAATAAAAGAGGAATTGACTAATATTAACTATTCAATTCAATGGGCAAAATCAGGGATAATAAATTCTTTTATATTTTCTGGTTACGAGTTAAACGTAACTAAGAAGCTTTTTGAAGATCAAAATTTCCCTTATTCAAATCTGATCGAAGCTTTGGAATTCGGAGAAATAAAAATTAGTATGAATCAAACGACGCTAATTTATGTCGTAAATCTGCCTAGAACTGAAAAGGAAACTTGCAGAAAATTATTTATAAAACCCGTAAAACAAAGCGGAATAACAATTAAATTGAATAATGAAAATTTTGTAATTTGTAAAGACTCTATAATTGAAATTAAAAAACCATGCAAAATGATTTTTGATATTAGCGTTTGCGGAAATGAAAATCTGGTAAATGTCACTTCATCCAAATGTCTACCAAATTTATTATCCGGTATACCTTCAATATGTAAAACCTCAAATGATCAACACATAGCTACAATCACTGAGCTTTCACCTGGCCTTATAATGCTGAATGGCTATGACGGTCCTATAGAAATTGACAGAAAAAATCTCTGGTTAAATGGAACTTATCTTATTAAATATCACAATGCCACGGTTCACATAGAAAACCGAACTTACTATAACAACGAAATAACTATGCTGCAGCCATTACCGGCTATATTGAAAACCACTAATTCCATAGCTAAGTACGAAGAGATGCTATCCTTGGAAATGTTAAAAGATCTCCATATAAATAATGCTGCGGAGATTCAACAACTGGTAAAAAATTATAAAACCACACTCACAACAAGCGTCTTAATTCCCAGTATCTTTGGCGTAGTATTGTTACTGTTATTATTGAGGAAATTGGTAAAAAATAGAAAAACATATGAAGTTCCAGTAAAACTAAATGATGAGAAATCTCCTGAAGTTAGTGCTAGCATTGATACTTACCCATCCAACGAGGACGTTGGAATTTAAGAGGGGAAGAGTTAACGAAATAACCATTTCGTTCTTTGTTGGGTTAATTTATCTACTTAATTCTACTTACCTTTCATTTTCGTTGTGGCACATGTTACCTATTTAAAGTTCATTCTGCTTGGTTTATATTTCATTTTATTTTTAATAAAAAAACTGCTGACGATATGTCTGCAGTTTCACAATTGTAACATTTAAATAAAATTATTACTTTATTCTCATGAAATTATTTTTGCTAGAATAAGCATAATTGATATTTTTAAATATGAAATTAATAAAGAAATTCTTCAGTCGTAGTCAAGTACTCGAAACAAAAACGTGTTTTCATTAATACAAAATACTAACTCGTGTTTTTATTAATAATAAATACTAACTTATATATTTTAAACACTTTTTTTTACTTATTTATTTCACAACACTTCACTTTTCACACAACACTTTTTCGCATCAAAAATGATGTTGTCACAACAAAGTTCAAAACCAACTAAACTAAGTTCAAAGAGCTTTTCTTGTTGTGGCATGGTCATTTACACATAGACAAAATAGAATAAAAAATGTAAGTCAAAGCATGTCATGAAGAAATTTCAAAATAACGGCCAAAATTTTAAAAATACATATGCTTTTCGTTTATTCAAGTATTTTCTTTGTTGCAAACGCAATTTTTTCAATTATTTATTTAACAACAGCGAGTTATGGAGTGTTATTTTGAAAGCTGCAATATTGATCATCAAATTATTAGAATCAATTACGAAAGGTTATTGATACATACTGTGTCTTTTTTTTTGTGTAAGTTGGGTAAATTTCAACAGAAATTAATTAGAGTGTAGTCTATTTGTATTATCATGGTTAGTAAATACTCATATGGATCTAAAATTGTGTCCGTATTGATTCACTTTTTAATTGAATAAAACGTGAATTTCGACTGATTTTGAAAACAAAAATACCTAAACACGAAAAAAGACAAAACAGAAGCTAATTTATAATTTTGTTCTCAAAAATATGAAATAATGAGTTCTGTTATTTAATGACGTGTTTTGGAAAAAATGGAAATGCTTGAACTTTTTTATTTTTACTAAGATATATAACGAATTTAATACAAATTCTTGTGTTTGTACTTGAAAATATATAGAAATAAATATATATAACATAACAAAAATTTTGTTTCAACTACTTACATCAATGGTTGTCTAAATGATGCTATCTTTTAAAGAACGCAACTGCCGAAGATAATTATAGAAACGAAACGAAAAAATAAACAAAAACAAACGAAAGGAAAAAAACAACCCTTTTTTGCAATAAGAAAAAGGAACCATAAAAATCTACCTAAGATGTGTGTCTTTGTCTTTCGCTTTAATCTGTCTACATGTCTGTATATGTTTGTTTGCAATTTGACCACACTAGATTATTAATCTATAAACATTTAGTTTAGAAATACATATTAAATTTAAATATTTTATTTTGTCTTTTATTTAATTAATAGACAATTAAGTTGTTTTAATCCTCAATTTTGTTTTATGTATGCAAAACAGATACAAAAATCTTTCATGGTTGATTTTTTTATATGTCTTATTAGAGTTCTACTTTTTAGTATCATTTTCCTCTTCTCTACTACATATTGACATGCCGCGACATCTGCTTCATTTTGCGCATATCTTTCAATCTGGTTGTCGTCCACACTATTAATGTGTTTATCAGCACAATTTTTTTTAGCAAAATAAATTAGTAAAACATTAGTATAATATTGGTAAAACATTAGTTCAAAACAGTTAAGTGCTGAATAAGTATAACAAAAATTTTAACTTAAAACAGAGTTTTAGCAAAAAAATTTGCTTACAAATGGTCTACCTGATTTACAAGACGTTTTACTAACTTTTCTACTAACTTATTTTTTTGAGTGTACATATAAAATATGCTTTTATACAATATTATATTAAATAAGATATGTTTGTACTCGGTTGGTTGATTTTTGTATATGTCTTGCAAGAGTTGTACTTTTTAGTATAATTTTCCTTTTTTTCCTAGTCTCTAATGCATCTTGACATGCAGCGACATCTACTTCATTCTTAGTATATCTTTCAATCTGGTTGGAGTCCACATTATTAATGTGCTTATCAGCACAATTGTTTCAGCAAAATCAATTAGTATGACATTAGTAAAACGTTAGTAAAACGTTAGTAAAACGTTAGTTCAAAACAATTAAGGGCTGAATAAGTATAAGTAAAATTCTAGCAGAAATACAATTTCAGCAAAAACTTTTGCTGAAAAATACTATACTTGATTTGCAAGACTTTTTACTTACTTTCTACAAACTTATTTTTTTGAGTGTATCTATTGCTCATATCGTGCGGTGCAAAGTAGTGCGACTTTTCGGAAAAAGGTAAATAACAAAAAATCGATTGTTTACGGAAATATTTGTTATACCATTTTTTCGTAATAACAATTGCTCCAGGATTCAACTTGACTTCATTTGAATAGTTGTCAATTGTTCACCAAGAAAATCTTACTGGAACTGCTTCAGTTACTAAACATACTGGCAAAATATTAATTTTGACCAATTCCAACTTTTGGCCAAAAAAAACGGATCCGCTGGACCTCTGTGCGTTTGCAATATATATCTGCAAACACTTCTCCTAAATTATAGTAACTTGTTTCGCTAAAATTTAGCTATAAAAAATGTTATCTAATTTTTCTGAATCAATTTTATTCTTTTTAAAAGTAATTATTCGATGAAAAGCTTAATAATGTTAAAAAAAGTTTATTTATAGAAAGTTTTAAGCTTAAACGCTTTTAAAAGAGCTTTTAATGACATCCAGTTAAAAGCTTATTTTTATAATTTGACTGGAATTGCTATTTATAGCCGACTCTGCAAATTCCACAAAATGTCTTCAATATTTATATTATATACCTATAATTATTGTCAGAAACAAATATGACAGCCTTTGAAAGCTTTATATCCATATAACTGTACTAGAGTTATTTACAATAGACATCGTATTTTAAGAATTTTTGTTATATAGTTAAAAACAAAAATTGCTGTAGGGAAAGCGATGAAAGAATGTTAATTTCTTTTTCCACTTAAATTCGGTGTATTTTTTCTAGTTTTCTATAAACTATGTACTCTTTTCCTTTTATACACTCAAAAAAATAGGTTAGTAGAAAAGTTAGTAAAACGTCTTGTAAATGAAGTATACTATTGCTCAGCAAATTTTTTTCTGAAATTGAGTTTTGAGCTAAAATTTTAGTTATACTTATTGAGTATTTTACTGTTTTGAACTAATATTTTAGAAATGTTTTACTAATTTATTTTGCTGAAAACAATTGTGCTGTTAAGCACATTAATAGTGTGGGCGACAGACAGATTGAAAGATATAGGTACGCAGAATCAAGTAAATGTCGAGGCATGTCTAGATGAAGTAGAGACGAGGAAAATAATACTAAAAAGTACAGCTCTTGTAAGACATATGAAAAAAAATCAACCATGGAAGATTTTTGTATCTATTTTTCTTACAGAAGGACGCTAACAATAGGTCCATTCGTTTACTTTTCCAGTAAAATCCAGTAGATGAGTAAATTTTGGGCAAAATGAAAATTTTACTCTCAGAACTGGCTCTTGCACAAAAAAGTAAACGAACGGAAAAATTGCAAAAACTTGCAGGTTAATTCAAAGATATGAGCGCTAAATAGCTTAGTGTTGTAAAATATGTGTTATTTAGACTACCCAGTATATATTGTTTTTGGTACTTGATGCATTGCATTTTAATAATTATAAATTCGTAGCAATTGTATTTATTAAATAAACTTTTGTGGAAGCTTTTAGACTTGTTTAGTTTGTACATGACTTTTAATTTTGTTTCTAGTTAAATAACATACGAAAATACATGAATACTTGATTTTTGATATTCGGTACCCTGAATAATATGCAGTAAGAAGTATTCATATATTCATTAGCTTTACATCTCTAATATATTAATGTAAATAAAAACAATTAACACAGATATTAGAAAACTGATAAATTGTTATTAAAAGAATTGTAACTGACTACTTTAATTTGTTTCAGGTTGAAAATAATTATTTTTAGTTTTTGCCGCACTTTCAATTCAGTTTTTAATCTTTTAAATGTTTTTATTACTAAATGTATGCTTATTTTTGTTTGTTTACTTAATTTAATCATATGTTTTTGTTTTCTACTGGATTTTACTGGCAAAAATTTGTCCAGTAAAAATTTGCAGGTTTTTTGCTGACAACTGTCACTTTACTCTCTTAGTAGATGCTCTCTTTTGCAAATTTATGTGTACGCGAACGCATTTCAGTAAAATCCAGTACAAATTTGTACAAATTTGTGCAAATTTTGGTGTAAACGAATGGACCTAATGACAATACATATGTGGATTAAAAAGTTTTAATTTTGTGTTGTCACCGGCTTGTCAAAATATAGCGAAAGACAAGCACATACCTTAGCTAATTTTATGTTATTATTTTCTTATTGAAAAAAGGGCTTGTATATTTAGACAACCATTGATGTAAGTAGTTGAAAGATACTTTTGTTTATCCCTGGTAAAAATAGTTATATCTAGTCATATATAATATGATTAAGTCATATCTGAGTTTGAATGAGATAGCCATATAATAATAATCCAAATATATTTAGTAATCGATATGATTATATATGGTCCCATCCCGAGTAAAAAAAATTATATATAAAAATATATTCTTAAATATTAAATTATATAGTTATAGAAAATATCATATGCATGTATTTATATATAACAATATTTTCAAAATGTTTTTTAAAGAAATTTCATGTACAAGCATATCCAATCATATATCAAAAAATAGTTGTTAAATTTTATTGAAATTTTATATAAAATGATATATAGCCCAATACATAATTATATATAACACAAAATGAAAAGAGTTTCCTGTCATTTCAGGCATAATTCAAAATGTTTTTTAAAGAAATTTCATGTACAAGCATATCCAATCATATATCAAAAAATAGTTGTTAAATTTTATTGAAATTTTATATAAAATGATATATAGCCCAATACATAATTATATATAACACAAAATGAAAAGGGTTTCCTGTCATTTCAGGCATAATTATATATAATCCAAATTTGTGAACATTTTCTAAGCTAGTATTAGACAGACTCACCTTATCTGGAGAAAAAAGTGTGTCTTGGCCAGCTCTCAATATGTACATTGGTTTGTTTTGTGATGATTCCCAAAATAGTTCATGCCTAGCATTGAGATCCCGTGAGATGGACCGTTTTCAAAAAAAATATTTTTTTAGTTATTCAAAGAATTTTGTACTTTAACAAAATACAACATATACGAGTACAATATTAGTATCCCGAGAAAGGTTTTTTTTACAGCGCGTACAACGCTATGCATATAAAACATGTCCAGACATATCCTTATTCAAGTGTTATTCTGTAAAAAAAGAGGGCTTTTAAGTTTTTTGTACTGAAATTTTTGTGATTTAAATGTGGAATTGACATATTTTAACCTTTAGTCGATTTAAGTTAATACGTGTTTCAGTTTTTTTCGAAGTTCGAACTAGTTTGCGGGTTAGTAAAAATGTAATAGGATGGGAAACCAAGTTCAATATGGTATTAAAATTGATGTGTGAAAATAATTAGAAAATTTCCAGTTATTTAAACCAAATTTTGAAAAAATTTTTTTGAATTATTCCAATCTACAAACAAGTGTTTAGATGATATAATTATGAAAATTCGGCTTAAGAGAAAAAATTCCACCACAACGGCTTTTTTTGGCGGGATAATTTTTTTCGCTAACTCAAAATTTTATAAAGATATATACACTCTAATTAATTTCTGTTGAAATTTACCCAACTTATAGTAGGAAACTATACTCCTACTATAAATTGGGTAAATTTACTCTATGTGTGTAAATGAAAAAAATACACACATTACGTGTAAGTTGGTCAACAAAAATCGTGTAAATGTACTATGCAAGTGCGTAAATTTGTAATTAATTAAGAAATAAATGAATAATTTTACTAAATTTTTGAGTAAAAAAACATACTTGTAAATATACGGATAAAACGCGTAATAATACATTTTTATATGCGTAAGAACCCCCTAAAAATGCGTATATTTCCCTTGCGGTAAGAAAGAATGACAGCCCACAAAATGTTTCAAATAAAACAAAGAATTCATTTTTATAAAGAGTTTTATTAATGTGTTGTATAATAATAAATATAAAATATAAATATAATATAAATATTTGTATATTTGTGGTTGTACATATACAGAGCTTCAAAGATTAAATTCTAGTTTGAAAAAATCAGATCAGATTTTTTAAATCGAATGATTTTTTTTCTTAATCAATCGCAGAGAAATCATTCTTTGGAATTCACTAGTGGTGAATTCAATCAATTTAGCTAATTCGATATTATCAATTATTGAATTCAATCACTCTGAATTCAATAGTTGGGAAGTCAACTGTTGGGAATTCAATCATTGCGAATTCAATAATTGGGAATTCAATCTACTTTTTACTCAATCGATTTACAATTTGCCAAAATCGGCGAAATTGAAAAACACCGCCAGAATTGAAAAAAAAACTCTAAAATTTAAAAAAATATCGTTAAAATGAAAAAAAATCCCCAAAAATTTAAAACAATCTCCGAAATTGAAAAAACGCCAAAAATGTAAAAAATCACTTAAATTTAAAAATTCGGCAAAATTTAAAAAAAAATTTCCAAAATTAAAAAAAATCACTAAAATTTGCCAAAATTGAAAAATTACCAAAACTAAAAAAATTGCCAAAAATAAAAGTGAAAACATCGCCAAAATGAAAAAAACTTCAAAATTTAAAAACGGCAAAAGACAAAAATCGCGAAAAAAAATCACCATAATTGATAAAAAAAATAGCTCAAATTGAAAAAAGTTGTCTGTGTCATTTATTTATCTCTGTTAGTTTTTGAAACATGGCCGATGTTTCAACTAAATACTCGTTTTTATCTGCGATGCTTACTTTTCGAGAAAAACGCGATTTACGAATCCAGCTAATCAAATTGAAATTTAGGATCGTTGTAGGGGTAATGGGGTTGAGTTTTGAGCAATGGTGCAAACATTTTTCCTCCAGCTCTATTAGTTTCCAAATATGTACCTTTTAAAAATTGACTAAATAAAAACCTTCCATAACTCAAAAAATAAAAGAGCTACTGGAAAAATTTTTGCACCGGTGTTCAAAACTCAACCCCAATACCGGTTCTAAATTTCTTAGATCGCGTTTTTCTCGAAAACAAAGCATCGCAAAGCAAAAAGAGAATTTATTTGGAACATCGCCTGTGTTTCGAAAACTAATAAAGATACATTCACAACTATTTTAAGTTTCTCGGCAATATTTTTCGTTTTATTCAACTTAAGCTTTCTTTCCAATTTGAATTTTTTTTTCATTTTTGGCGATTTTTTTTTCTTTTGCAATTTTTTATTTTTAATTTTGAAATTTTTTTCATTTTAGCTATTTTTCTAATTTTTGGCGATTTTTTTTAATTTTAACGATTTTTTTTTTTATTTTTGCAGATTTTCTTTTAATTTTAGGGATTTTTCTAATTTTTTGGAATTTTTTAAATATTAGCGATTTTTTTTTTAAGTTGGAGATTTTTTTTAATTTTAGCGATTTTTTTTTATTAATTTTAACGTTTATTTTTTTTAAGATTTTTTCAATTTTAGCGATTTTTGGCGATTTTTTCAATTTTGGCAATTTTTTTTCAATATTGGCGATATTTTTAAATCGATTGAGTAAAAACCGACTGAATAAATCGAATTAAGAATTTCATTCTTTAAAGCTCTGTACATATATTATATTTTGAAAATATTTTTCCACAATTATGCTGCAATCTCTTGGAAATAAACTATAAACTAAACACTATCACAAATACTACAGTTATACATTTTTTGTTTTCATTAAAATTCTCAAAAAATAAATTTTTTAGATTTTTTTGGCTTTTTTTAATTTGTTTCATTTTTTTTCAATTTAAAAATGTCAAAATATTCATTACTATTATAAGTTAGTATATTTACAAACTTTGTGCGTAAAAGTTTTATTTAACAAAATAATACTACTTTTAGGCATAATGTGTTTAATTGTAAACACATAATTGGTAAAAATACTGTAAGTGGGTATTATTGTATATAAAAGTGTGCGCAAAATAGTTTTACGCATTTTTATGTATAAATTTACCGAATTTGCGTAATAATACATGAAAATTTACTCGTTTTATAGTAGTAAATTTACAATCATTTTTTAGAGTGTATAAATAAAAACATACGTAAAAACAAAAGCCTTTATATAGTTTTTTTAATTAGCGAAAAGTTATGCCACAAAAAAACGTGATTTGATGTTTTTTCTCCTAAGCTATAAATCTAAAAATTTAAAGTAAACGAATAACGAAAATTTATTTTTCGACAAAAGTAATTGTCAATTTCTATAGTTTCGAAATAGATAAACCAAGGAATTTGTAAAGGAGTAAGGACAATCATAGCGTTTGTGGAGATGTTTCGCTGCTTGTGGTGGTTCTGTGTCTGTTGTTTCTTTTCAGTTGTAGTGTTTCTGCTGTTGTTGTGATCAGTTGAAGTTCCTGTTGATATGGCAGTTCCAGCGTTTGTAAACGTTAGTATCGGCAAAGAATGTGTGATCTTTCTTAGTAACGGCAGTATTTGCTCTGGTACTAGAGTCTACAAACGCTGGAACTTCCATATCAACAGGAACTTCAACTTCCCATGACAACAGCTGGAACACTGCAACTGCGGAGAAACAACAAATGCAGAACCACCACAAGCCGCGAAACATTTAGACCAACGTTACGATTGTCCCTCCTCCTTAACATAAGCATTGGATAAACAAGCTCTAAAATATTTGTAATTTAAATGCATACATTTTTGTTCTAAACCCGATCTATTGATATAAAATGTATGTTACCTAATATCTTTTTATAAAGATATTTGATTTATTATGTATCTAATTATATTTCATGAAATATAATTAGATGTAATCAGATCAGGACAAAACTCGGATAAAATTGGATACATTTTTATTAAATTGTATGTAATTAAATCTAATTATATCTAAAGTGATAGAATTTAATACAACCATTTTTCGGATCGAATTACATATGTCATATAGTATGTGAGGAAAATATCTCCTCATATATAATTTTATATAAAGTTTTTTACTCGGGATGCTAAGTCTTATTAAACTATATGTGATGTATATAATCCCATATAAATTTTGATAAAGTTCAATATCAAATTGTGTTATATACAACCCGATGAAAAAAGTTTCTATATACATGATACACACGTTTTGAAGATGGGAACCTGAAAAATTCCCGAAATAGATCTATCAACACATTCCTGAAAGTGGTAAACTAATTCATTTGAAAACAAAAACTCTATAGAATATTTGTTAGGACAATATCCTAATAAAGAAATATAGAGCATGGCCTCGAACTTGAATAATTTTAATTTTCATTGCACAGTTAAAGGTAGAAAAAAACATAATTTTTAGTTTTAATAAAAATTATACCAAACTTGTAAAAATTCATATATTATTCTTAGTGTATGCAAAAATTTTTCATATGCCGTAATATATCATCATATATCATTGTATCACATGAAATATGATCATATGAAACATGATCATATGAAACATGATCATATGAAATAGAAACAGATCTATATGTTACCATATATTCCACTATATATGATCATATGTAAGTGTATATGGTACACTCAAAAAAAAAAAGTTTGTAAAGTCAGCAAAAAATTTTGCTGAGTCAGCAAAATTTTAGTCAGGAGGGTGCTAGCAAAAACATTGCTAATGTCAGCAAAATCTTTTGCTGAAAATCAGCGAGCTGATTTTTAGCAACAAAATTAGTAGATTCAGCAAAAGTTTTGCTAACACTTAGTAGATTAGAAATAAAAAAGCGTTGGTAAAAATTAATAAATTTTTTGCTGAATTTTAGTAGACTGAAAAAAACGCAAAAAAATTGTAAAAAAAAATTGTAATTTAGGTGATATATTTGCTGAAAATCATAAAACATATTTTTGTGATTCTTTTAAAAATAATTTACAATAATTACGAAATATAAAAATTTTCATTTTCCCACATTGATGTCAGGAAGTAATTTAATATCTGAAAATATATAGAAATAAATATATATAACATAACAAAAATTTTATTTCAACTACTTACATCAATGGTTGTCTAAATGATGCTATCTTTTAAGAACGCAACTGCCGCAGATAATTATAGAAACGAAACAAGAAAATAAACAAAAACAAACGAAACGAAAAAACAAACCTTTTTTTGCAATAAGAAAAAGGAACCATACTAAGATGTGTGTCTTTGTCTTTCGCTTTACTCTGTCTACATGTCTGTATATGTTTGTTTGCAATTTGACCACACTAGATTATTAATCTATTAACATTTATTATAGAAATACATATTAAATTTAAATATTTTCTTTTCTCTTTTATTTTATTAATAGACAATTATTTTCACAAGCGGGTGACAACGCAAAATTTAAGTTGTTTTAATCCTCAATTTTGTTTTATGTATGAAAAACAGATACAAAAGTCTTCCATGGTTGATTTTTTTATGTGTTATTAGAGTTGTACTTTTTAGTATCATTTTCCTCTTCTCTACTACATCTTGACATGCCGCGACATCTGCTTCATTCTGCGTATATCTTTCAATCTGGTTGTCGTCCACACTATTAATGTGCTTATCAGCACAATTTTTTTTAGAAAAATTAATTAGTAAAACATTAGTATATTAGTAAAGCATTAGTATAAAACAGTTAAATGCTGAATAAGTATAACAAAAATTTTAGCTGAAAACACGATTTAAGCAAAAAAAATTGCTAAGAAATAGTATACCTGATTTACAAGACGTTTTACTAACTTTTGTACTAACTTATTTTTTTGAGTGTACAATTAATCTAAAATAATTCTATAACTTTTATATATAATTATATATGGGAAAACATATTATATTTAAATATACCCGACGAAAAAAGTTTATAGAAAGCTTGATATAATTATATATGTGTACATATGTAACGATATAAATTTAGATGCTTATTTTTCGAAAATTTCTAATCTATATTTTTTATCTCTTCAGAAGGGTGTTTTTTATACAGTTGGTAACACATTTTTAACTGGTGGCCATTTTTTCAGCTGTCAAGTGATTTATGTTTAGTTGGTTTAGCATTTCAACTGACGCCTGATCAACGCGTCCAAATTGTGCAAATTTATTTTGAATATCATGGTTCTGTTCGAAATACCTATCGCTCACGAATTTTGTTTAGCGATGAAGCTTACTTTTGGTTAAATGGATACGTAGTTGGAGTGATGATAATCCTCAAGTGTATGTTGAGACACTGTTAGATCCAGAAAAACTGACTGTTTGGTGTGCTTTGTGGGCTGGTGGAATCATTGGTCGGTACTTCTTTAAAAACGATGCTGGTCAGAACGTTACAGTCAATTGTGACCGCAATAGAGAGATGATTACTGACTTTTTCGTTCATCAGTTGAACAACCATTATGTGTAGAAGCTGTGGTTTCAACAAGACGGCGCAACATGTCACACAGTTCGTGCCACAATTGATTTATTAAAGGAAAAGTTTGGTAACCGCATAGTTTCACGTTTCGGACCCCTACAAGATCGTGCAATTTAACGCCGCTGGACTATTTTCTGTGGGGATACGTGAAGTCGCTAGTCTAGGCCGATAAGCCCGAAACGATTGACCATTTGGAGGACAACATTCGCAGCGTTATTGCCAATATAAGGCCACAAATGTTGGAAAGTCATCGAAAATTGGACGTCCACATTAGACCACGTCCGAGCCAACCGTGGTCATATTCCAGAAGTTATATTTATAATGCCAGAAGATTATCTTTCGAATAAAGTAAATTTCATGTCAATTTAAAAAAATTATTTTTGTTTCATTCCATTTCAAAGTTCTTTACCTCTATAAAAAACACCCTTTACTTTATATAGCTAAATATTTTATCATATATATTTCAATTTATAATATATAGTCATATATGATACAATAAAATCAAACAAAATCTATCACTTTTATATTTAATTATCAGAAAAGACAAAAAATTATAAATATTGTAAAAAAAACTGCACTTAAAGCAAAGTTTAATGTTAATAGATTTAATAATATCTATGAGAAAAAAATCATCATGTTCGTATATTTGCGTTACATTACCAGATTCGCCAATTTCTTCATTCCAATTGATGTTTTTAACATTTCGGTTTACTTTAAAGCTGCTAATTTGTAAATTGCTATTTGAAGACGGTAATAATACGTTGTTTTCCGAACCCTGATTGTTAAGATTTATTGAGGTACAGCAGTAAAGAGAATAGTGGTCTGATATATGTGTTCACTAATTAAGCCTTGTAAACCAAACGACGACATCATTTCAATATATTTTGTTGTTATATTATTGTTTTTGCAAATATCTATATTCATATCGCCAATTATTATAGCATTGTGTTGTTTCTTAATTTTGTTTATGTTTTCTTCAAGCTCGTTGATGAAGTATAATGGATTTAATGACGGTGGTCGATAAATTGACATAATAGTTAAATTATAGTTGTTGATTTGTATGTCAACGTGCATTGTTTCATACTGAATTGTGGATATAGAAATTTGCGTATAGGGAATCTAAATCGCTATTCCTCCACCACGGCTTTCCTCTCTATTTAAGAAAAGTGAGTTGAAGCCAGGAATGTTAAAAAGATTATTTTCAGCATCGTGTATATTTGTTTCAACCAATACGATTATTTTTATGTTTTGGATAATGTTGTGTATTGTTGCTAAAAACGGTGTGAAATGTTTTCTTAAAGAATGTATATTTAAATAAACTAGTGAGGTAGGATAATTTAGAGGTTGTGCATTTATTTGATTAAAATTGTTTGTATTTTGGTTTTGTATGTTATACATTTTTAATGTTTTTGTTTTGTTTATAAAAAAGAGAGAAAAAAAAAGTTTGAATAAAGTTTTTGAGTGTATGTTTTTATTTGTTTTTGTTTATAAAAAAAGGAAAAAAAATGTTTTAATAAGGTTTTTGGGTGTATGTTTTTATTTAAGCAATAACTTCAATATCACTTTCACTTTCATATAAGACTATATGTGTTTATATATACCCACATCGGAACTTTTTTCGTCGGGAAGTTAAGATTTTCTTACATATGTCTTTACATATAACCATATTAATTTTATATCGAAATTATTTGTAATTATTTTAATACAATTTCAAATAAAAACATGTCTACATTTTATAAGACAATACCACTTAATTATATATTATTGAAACACTAAATTTGTTCTTGATAATTTTTAATAATATCGTTGTTTTATTTAAAAACATTTTAGTCTTTAAAATTGTGGATTTCTAGAAATTTTAATTTTAAACTTAAATACTTTTAAGCATAACTTCAAGTTACTAAATCATACATACTATCGGCTAACATTTTATAGAATCAGATATATTTTTATCTAATTAGATATATTTTAATGTCCCGGATATGGGATCCGAAAAATTTGTCATGCAGATGACAAATTTTTCGGATCAATTTGTATGTGCTTATATATCAAAACTTATCAAATGAGATATAATTTAATTAGACTCTATATTAAAATTTTTACCCGGGATGTTATATATAATTATTTCTATATATTTTCAGATATTAAATTAATTTATGTCGTCAATGTTGGAGTATGAAAATTTATATATTTTGTAACGTATTGTAAATTATTTTTAAAAGAGTCGCAAAAAAGTTTCAGATTTTCAGCAAATAAATTAACTAAAATGTAATACGTATACAAAATTTTTGAGTTTTTTTCAGTCTAGTAATATTTAGCAAACATTTTATTAACTTTAAGCAAGGAATTTTTAATTGTTAATCAACTAAGTGATACCAAAATTGTTGCTCAATTTACTAATTTTGTTGCAAAAAACCAGCTCGCTGACATTAGAAATTTGTTTTGCCATCCTGACTAAACATTTTGTTGACTCAGCAAAATTTTTTGCTGACTTTACTAAATTTTTTTTTTAGTGTATTGTTCTTGCATTTATACGATTTTCCTAAATAACTTAAGTTATACTTGTGAATTTTTCATTGCTATTGAAATTTAATTGGCATTACTTTCTGTCAATGCCAATTATAAAAAGCGTTTTGTTTTGGGAAAACGATAAAAATTTTAAAATTGAATTTCTTTCTTTAAAAGTATACACTATTTAGTCTTTTTTGGTAACTGAGTAGTCATGATGAATCTGCATTTGATAATACTTGATAAAATAGCGAATATTTAAAAAAAAAGACCTCAAATATATGATTTTTATCCAAATTAGCAAATAATTTTTCGTAGACAATTGCAACAAACAATTATAATAATAAATTATAATTTTCTGCTTAAGGCATTGATCAATGTCAATTAAAACCAAATTTCATTGGCATTGTTTTTAAGCAATTATAATACCAAAAAAATAATAATTGTCAATAATTTAGACCATTCAATTAACTAGTCCCAAGTATGATCCAAAGCAACACATAGTTTATACGTGAAATAATCCACAGAATTTTAAACTAGCATGCTTACATCGCCTTCTTTACACGAGTTTTTTGTATGGAATTGTATAACAGAAATTCTTAAACTACAATGTGGATTGTGGATGTGTGTATTATAAATAAATCCAGTGAAGATACATATGGGGCGTTTCATCTAAAGCAGTTATGCCCACCCCATATGCCCGCAAGCGAAAACAGCTTTTTGTGCTTTCACATGTACACATAAATAGCTTTGTGCTTTCACACATGCTCGAAAGCTACACCGATAAAATTGAATAGTCGCATAGTTAAAAAAAATTTTAGTTCATTTTACCATAAAAATACCGTTACCGAAATAATCTACCAAGATCTGAAAAAACTTCTTTAAATTTATATATTTTCCCAAAGTATGATCATAAGCAAGAAAGTAATCAAAACTCGGGCATAATGGGGCTAAAAATTGTGGTGTGCATTAACATTACCTGAATATCTAAAATAACGTTACCCTTAAAATGCTGTTACCAAAATAACTGAAAAATCTTTCCCTAAAATAAAGTTACCGAAATAACTAAAATGTAACGTTATTTTATATCTAAAATACCGCTAGCGAAATAAATAAAATACCGTTAACGCTAAAAGCCCGCAACCGAAATAACTTAAATATAGTTACCCCTAAAATAACGTTAACGAAATAAAAGAAAATAGCATTCACGAAGCCAATAACCACATAGAATCGGTTACCATCCGTGGTCATAATCAACACGTACAATAACAAAAAAACCCACAAAATATTGTTGTGGTTTTTTTGTTTTGTAATACAGTGTGGCTGATAAATGCCACTACAAAACAAATGCGTAATAACTTTTTTTCTGAGTTATTATTCGGTTCCATTTTTTTTGTTTTTTTGTTTCATTGCTTCGTCTTTCAATTTAAGGAAAATGAACGATCGGCGTAATCTAACTAAAATTTATTGCTTTTCAAATGAAAGAATAAAAAAATATTTATATGTATTGAAAAAAAGTTATTTGATTTTCTTAATGTACCAATATTTATCAGCCACCCTGTATCTATGTAGGTTTTATAACTGGTATGTATGTATGTTTAGTAGCAATCGCATGCAGTGTTGCCAGGTTTGACGATTTATCGTCATTTTGACTATATTTAATACCCAAAATAACTAAATGATGATTTTATGGGTTTTGCTGCCAACAAAATTACGAATTTTTGCCAAAAGTTTAATATATCAGCAAAACATATTTATTTGTCACTGGATCAATTTTTCGATTTATATTATTTGAAAAATACCAGTTTCTTTAATATTCTGTGTCTCGAAAACACTCTAAACACATAAACTATTTTCTTTTTTAATTTTTTGACAAACTTAATTTTACTACACTTTTTGTTTGATTTATGTGATGTATAGTATAAACATATGTGTCGTAATGTAAATGGGTATTTAATAATTATTTCATTATGTATGTCTCCGCAAGCGTGTTTGTAAAAATAATTTTCCATCCCATAGTGCGGAGGGTATACAAACTTTGTAAAAGTAGTTGTAGTTCTTTTTAAAAAAAATCTGGGAAAAACCCACAAAATATTGTTGTTGTTTTTTTGTTTTGTTTTGTAATACAGGGTGGCTGATAAATGCCACTACAAAAGAAAACGTAATAACTTTTTTTCTGAGTTATCAATCGGTTCGATTTATTTTTTTTTTTTGGTTTCATTGATTCGTCTTTCAATTTAAGGAAATGAACGAATGGGGTAATGAAACTAACATTTTGATTGTGCGCCACTACAATGCTTTGGGGGCTGGCATTTCCGCATAAACAAACTTAACGGGCACATTAGGCGGCACTCCTCAGAGCAGATTGGGCTCGTAAATTATTTTTCAATCGTGGAACAATCATTAGGACGCCTTTTAATCAAAATTTCTCAGTTCGAATGTAAGAAACAATTGTTGCCATAGTTGCTGCAATACAAGTCAATTCTAGAGTTTCGACATGGAATATTTTTGCTCATATATTTATCATCAGACAGTCAATACGGACAGTTCTGCTTAAGGATTTTCATTTCTCTCCTTTAAAAAAATCAAACAACAAGCAATTGAACGCAGTAGACTTGCCCCCTAGCTTGGAATTTTCTCTGTAATTTGCACGGAATTTCGCTTGCATTTGATGTCATCAGGCGTGTTAGTCATTTTAAATAAATTGTTTCTTAAAAGCCATTAAAAATACTTATTAAAAATGTATGGCTTTTCAAATGTAAAAACAAAGAAATAAAAATAAAGTTATTTAAATTTCTTATTGTAACAATATGCATCGACCACCCTGTATGTATGAAGGTTTTTATAACTGGTATGTAGCTAGGGGGGGGGCTTGGGGGCTAGAGCCCCCCCGAAATGATTTGACAAATTTAAAAACTTAATACAATTCGTTAGAAATTAACAATGTTATTGATAAATTTAATATGAAAATAATTATTTTTGACTTGGATCAAATAGGAAATAATTTTATATGATTCGAATCTTAAAATTTCGTTAGAAAACATCGCCTGCAAATGGGCGGCTATCATTGTTAGAGTTGATTTTCGACAAAAAGCAATAAATAAAATCTTTTCATAAGAGATTTCGAAGTCTTTGACTTAAAATATAATCAAAAAATTGTTTGAGACAATGCAAACTAAACAGAAAAAACTAAAATTGAGTTTTAATTAAAATATTTGTTGATTCAGCAAAAGTTTAACTAAATTCGGTCGTGTTGATGCAATTTAATATTATTTTCAATTACATATAGTTTTATTCACATCTATTAAAAATTTAATTGAATATTGTTTACTATTGGGAAAAATTAGACTATTTGAAAAATCGCAAAATTTGAAAAAAAAAATTGCCAAAACAATCCTCAAAATTGCAGAAATTTAAAAAACTCCCAAAATAAACGCCAAAATTCAAAAAAAAAAATTTAAAAAAAATTACCAAAATTAAAGAAACGCGAATTTTCAACTTTAAACGATTTTTTTAATTTTGGCGACTTTTTAAAATTTTTGCATTTGTTTCAATGTTGTTCAACGTTATAAAAACTGAGAATTTTTTTTATACCAAATTCATTTTCAATTAAACAGTTAATTGAAAGTAAGTTTGAAATCGAACAAAAGTTTAATTGAATTTTTTTTTGACAATGATTTTTTCTGTGTATTTTGACATAATCTTTTAAAATGGAGCTACCACTAAGACTCAAAATTAAGTTTACTTGTGCCGTAAAAGTCGTTACTTTACTTACAGTGCAATCTTTTTGGTAAATTTGGTTTGCTACGCACGCATCTGGTAACATAGTTTTCAGTATTTTTTTTACGATATATATTTCGATATCTCATATTTTTTTAATTTTTTGAAACAAATTTAAGCCTCAAACTTTGATCGATATGCATTGGACCACGTCCAATGGGACTCAAATTTTCTCAATTTCTTTTTAGACTAAATGTAAACAAATTTCTATCGGCGCTCCTTGAAATGCAACATTTTAAAATCAAGCAGCTAAACCAGTAATAACGATGTAGTTTTTTTTTAGACATTTTAAAGGGTTTTTATTTAAAAAATTGATTAAAGACAATTTGAAAAGCGTTTGAAATTGTCCAAAATATAAATCAAAGTGAATTGGAAATACGAAATAAATAAGACCTAGGCGATGGAAATAAGACCTAGGCGATGTCAGGTATATTTTTAAATTTTCCAATTTTATATTTTTTCTTTATTCTAAATTTCCTAAACTTTAAACATATTTTCATACAAAAATGTGTTAATTTTCACCACCAATTTTAAAAATAGATACGTTTTTCATATATTTTTGCTGTTTTATCACCTATCCGAATTTAATTTCAAAGGAAACCCATCGGAAAAGCTTCCTTATAAGTGGCAGGCAAATTATATAGGGTATTTGCTTTTAATTTGTTTTTTGGACGGTTATAATTCTTTAATTTCCCGAGTTAAAACGTTTGCATAAAATAATACATTAATTTATATGCACTTATAAGGTTTTGTCTGCCAGTGCATTTAACCGGACATAATTATATAAATTCATATATAAAATTAATTTCGTAGAAAAAATTTAATATGATGTCATATATAGTTGCGTATAATTGTATATTGCATTTAGAATACGCTAAAACTAATCCAATTAATAATTACGTTATATTTATATACCTAGACATTGCAAAATAATATATATTTTGATATTATATAATATTTTAAAAAACACAATTTTATTTTAGATAAAATTGTATATTACCCCATGCAGAGTCACACTAGAAAGTTTGTCAATTATATTTTGGATGTAAATGTGTATTACATCAATACAATTAATTGCATCATTTTGTGTATAATTTTATACACAAAATTTACCCCAATTTTTGTCTTTTGAATTGATTTCTTTCTGGTTCTTAACCCTAAAAAAAGAATTTGTTTCATTTGTAACATTATGAGTTCTTAATTTAGTCTAAGATTTTTTTCAATCTAAAACTCTAAATTTAGTTTCAACGTTTTTTCCGTCTTTGTTATTCAATGGTGTAAGTTAATAAATACCACAAAATCTTCATTCATATTTTTTTATTTTTGAATATAATAAAATTTCCAAATGCTATGGAATTTGTTACAAATTATAAAGTTGTAAACCTTTTGCAAGTGGCTAAAGTCTAAAAGGATTAATAGATATTTTGGATTTTCATGAAGTTTTAAAATCAAAAACCGGACACAACTATAGCTTATTTTGTATATTTCAGTATCAGTTCACATATAAATTTATACCGCTGTATAAAATCGTATTAAATTGTATCGCGTCATTATTCGGATGTTATTTAATCTGATATTATCAAATTAAAACTTAACTAATGCAAATATAATTATTATGCCCATTTCTCGGATAAAACTTTATTAAGACTTATATTAAATTTCGTATGATTATATAAAGCATCATATTAATTTTAATCGGGTTATTAGAAGTTGAAACTTTTTTACTTTTTTTTACATTTATCAAGTTTTAGCTACCCTAGACGTATATTAGCACATAAAAATATAAAGTAACGCAATTTTATTTTTCGTGGTTTTCAAAAAGTTTTCCCCATAATCCTTTTTTTATTTAATTAAACTAAAAATTAATATTTAGCTAAAAATTTAACGTAATAAGACAATAACGATGCATATCCAACTTAAAGTACACAAACATTTTCAAATTTGTGATCAAACAGATTAAAGCGTTGTTTCGCAATATAGACATCAAAATTCGCAAAATAATGAACACAATAAGTAATAAATGAAAAAATGCATTTTAAGGAAATGCACTTTATGCGGGAGGTTTTTGTTTCAAAATGAAATCAGAAAGCTATTTCTATTATTAATACATGATTGCCCATTACGTGTAGGTAAAAATTTTGCAAAAATTTAGCAAACAAAAGAAAAAGCTGTTACTTTAGTGTGCAAAAAAAAATATATAATCAAAAAAAAAAATCGAAAAGCCCCCCCCCGAAACAAATTCCTAGCTACGTGCCTGTATGTATGTATGCATTAGAAGCAATCACATGCAGTGTTGCCAGGTTAGACGATTTATAGTCATTTTGACGATATTTAATACCCAAAATAACTAAATGACTATTGGACGATTTTTGCTTCCAAAAAATTTACGAATTTTTGACAAAAGTTTAATATGTCAGCAAAACATGTTAATTTGTCACCGGATCAATTTTTTAATTTATATAATTTGAAAAAATACCAGTTTCTTTAATTTTTTGTGTCACGAAAACACTCTAAACACACACAGTATTTTCTTTTTTAATTTTTTGACAAACTTAATATTATCACACTTTCCGTTTGACTTATGTGATGTATAGTATAAACACGTGTGTTGTAATGTAAACGGGTATTTAAAAATTATTTCATTATGTATGTCTCAGCAAGCGCATTTTTTTTTTAAATCTTTTTTTTAATTCGCGTATGCTTTTTAAACCCTAAATTCACTAAAACTAATTCACTAAAACACTAATTTCCCTCTGAAATTCAATAACAATCAAAATTGCAATATGGATCTTTGTTATAACGAATTCATTTTATTTAAATTGTTTGTCTCGTCAACAAGACTCCCTACAAATGATGTCTGATATAACGGACTTCTTATATCCACAGATTTCATAAATACTTCAATTTGCATTTCCCTTTAGTTCTGTCCAATTCAACTGAATATATGTAACTGAAACGATTGCCACCTAAACTATGTTAATGTAGTATTTACAAAACAAGTCAAAAGTTTCTACGTAATCACCTTCTTGGACCCCTAAATGCTTTTTTAAAAGTCCATGTGAAAACAGCATAACTTTGCTTAAAATGTAATATTAAATTCCTGTCAGTGCATGCAAACGATTTCTCAACTCTTTCCACAGTTTTTATCAATTCTGTAAATTGTCACTACTGATTTTAAAACCAACTATTATTTCAAAAAAAAAAAATTGCTTCATTGAGAACAAACCTGCAGAATAACTTTGAACATTAATTTGTGTTTCAGTGAAACATAAGATGAAAAACATTTAAAGTTTTTATTAATATTATTAAAATATAATATTCCTAGCATGTTTAGATCAAATCGGTATGTTTTTCGCTAAAATTAAAGTGTTTTTGTATTTAATATAATTCATTTTCTTTACATTGCTAAAAGCCTATTTTGTGGCTTTTTTCTACTAAAATCACGGGTTTTGTTTTATAGAAAAATAATTATTTCAGTGCTACATTATATGTAAATATTTCATGTATGGATAATATTATTTTCTACAAATATTGATTACTTTGAGACATCGATTTGTGCTTTTCCCCTATTTCAAGTGTTATAAGCAAACTGCATTTAATTATTGCAATAAACTGAGTTTATTTTTGACCACATAACCCTCGTTATTCGAGTGTTAGAACAGACCAGTGCCTCTGGTGGGAATCGAACCCACGACCCTCGCACTGATAAGCCAGCACGCTACCAACTAGCCTACCGGGGCGCACAATTCACAATATATTTATTATTTTTAAAACAATTCTTTTCTTATTACTGTCCCTTTAAACCTATCCCTTTATAACTTAATAGATGGCGCTATTGACAATTTTCCCAATTGGACGTTTCCATCAATTGCAATTGGATTCTTAAAAGAATATTAATTGGATTTTAACTCCCAATTCAAATATATATTTTATATCATAGAAATTAAATATAGCGATTTCAGCGCCTGAATATCGACGATTTTTTTATAGCAAAGACACAAACCATATATATTGAATTGTGTAAATCTTTATCTGTATTTATATACAGTGCAGTTCGCTTTTAACGATAATTGATACAACATTTTTTTCTTCACCCCAAATACATTAATTAATCATATTTTATTTTACTTATAAAAACAACATTGTTATTGTTATTTTTACAAGGAATATAGATATATATATATATATATTATTTGCACTTGCACTGGTTAATTCAAACAATGAGATGGAGGGTATCCAAAAATTCGGCACAGCCGAATTTAATCTTTTTTATACCAAATTCGGCACATCGGACTTTAATGCTTCCACTTGTTTGTTGTAACTATGTCCCGTAACTTTTATGCCTACAACAACAACACATATATTCGTCTGGCTAATTGTATTGACGCTCTCATATGTTTGAGTAGATGGATGGTGATAAGGAGAACCACTCATGTATAGTCCTTCCTCGCACTCTCTTTAATTTACCATACGTTAAGATTTATTTGACTTGTTAGCTATTAAGCCCGTATGACACTGTATAGTTTTTGTATTGACAATCTAAATTAAAGCAGTACAAATATATTGTTACTCAATTTTTTAACTAGTGTAAAGAGAACGAACACATAGTGCCAAATTGTAGTAAATGTCAAAACAAATACTTTTGTTATCGATAAATCAGCAAAAAATTGGGATATCTGTCAAAAGTGCAAACGAAAATTTTGAACTTTATCTTGACATTTCTCACAGGCAAATAAGTTTGTTGTCAGTTTTTTGTAAACAAATAATAGTACAATTAAAAAAAGAAAATGAATAAAAATATTGCACTTTGTGGTTTTGTGCACAATTTAAATATGATCCAAGTTTACAAATTGTATATGTGTTTCATTCGCACATTAATGTTGTTTCTTTCTCCCAATACATCTTGAAACTATACAAAAACTATACAGTGTCATACGGGCTTTAAGAGATCATATTTTGAAATAGAAAACAGTGTCTTACAAACAAACAAGCAGTTTAGTTGTGTTTATTCTGAACACTTAACGTTATCCATATCTAAGTAATTAAATATAAATTGTTGTTTCGATGTCGGATTTACCATCTACTTCAGCTTCGGAGTTACCATCGACTACATCCATGATCCGTGGAATCAATTGGGAATGTATCACACCTGATATCTGGAGCCAAACTGCCGTCAAACAGAGAGATACTGCAAGATTTTTTACAATATGTTGATGACGATGATCACACCAAACGCTCAAGAGGACGACATCATTGGATCTCGCCACGTCTTACTGTAGTGCTTGATAAGGCCAAAGTTAGCTGTTCAGATGCTGTCAATATTTTGATAGCATGCGCAGATAATGTAATGACTGTCATGAATAATGCTATGTCGCCTCTGACCCTATTGGTGAGCTTCCTAGGAAAAAATTACACATTCCAAAAATAAGGTGATGCTCACACTTGTTTACATATCTCATTGCCAAATTTAGGAACGGCAATACCAAACTCATTCCAACGATAGAGTCAAAAAAGCAATTAGTATTGTAATCAATTCTTTAAATTTAAACCAGAAAGCATGAACTCAATAACAAAGTAATTATTTACTTAAAAGAAAATAACAATGTTATTAAATTATATGTATAACTTTTTGTACTCAAGAAGTAATCATATACTTTTTCTTAATAAAAGGACGTTATTGGAAGTAGTTCCTAATTTTAAAAAAATAAGTTATACACTTTTAAAGAATTTATCTCATATATTTTTTCAAACAAATTTTTATTTGCAGGAAAATAATACTAAAAACAGAAATTGCATGTTGCCTAAATTTTGTTAAACTGCGGTTAGGTATAAATTAGGGAAAGCGCACGTGAGCAGAAAATTGTGAGTGGAAGTTGAAATTACTGACGTTATCGTGAGTGAGTGTAAAAAAAAATTCGAGGGTGATTGTGCGTGAGTCATATTTTTGTTTTTCAATTTTGAATTGTTCTTTTTTTTTGAAAAATTTATATTTTCGTGGTTTATAGCTCCAAAATTATAAAAAACCCATGTTATCATAACAATTCGATGTTTCACTTTTTAGGATTTTATTTCCGTATGAGTTTTGATCGTTATATTTGAGTGACCTAGGAGAATCACGTGTGAGTAAAAGTTGAATTTACTTATGGAACTACTTCTTTTTTTTAAATGTAAGTACTTCTTATTTTTTCTAGGGAACTATTTATTTATTTTTTTTTTTGTGTAAGTAATTCGTAGTTTTACAATGGAACTATTTCTTCATTAAAAAATGTATGTAGTTCTTAAAAATATAAAGTAAATGGTTCTTCGGTAAAAAAAATAATCAATTCTAAAGAATCAATTATTTAAGTCTCACGCCCTGCTAAAAGAATCGAGTAGGTAATCTAGTAAGGAATGCGATCTGCCCAAAATGCTTGATTACAAACCCGCTTACCTTTTTGGAAATTTTTTGCTGGGTTGTGATCAATCGATATACGATCTATGAGTTACGAAAAGAATATCGTAAGCGAAAAGCGGAGGAGACTCAAACAGAATTCATTACAAAGGTAAATTAGTTTAGATCAAAACTTATATTTAATTCGAAGGTATACGAATAATGTTAATTTTCACCGATTTCTATTTTATTTTAAATGCGTAGATCAATAGCGTACAGTCATTGGTTATTTACTGGAACGGAAAACTGTTGCCGGACCTGTTTGGCAGAAGCAAAATTGATCGAATCGCAATTCTCGCCAGTTATGAAGGGACATCCAAATTTTTGTGTGCTCCCAAAGTCCCTGCTGGCACAAGAGAAAATATTGCCAACGTCTTTCATGATGCACTCATCGAATGCGATATTTTTAATAAAGTTTCCGCTATGGGTTTCATTAAATACAGACCAAACCATTCCGAAACAAGTGAGCCTGATGTGCCTATTTTTAATAGTTTTGCTGCCACTTGGGAAAATCTCGACCACAAATCGTTTAAAAGCGCACTCGAAGGCCCAATTGTACGCTCAAAAATTAGTAATGCTGACTGCGAAGCCATTAAGAATTTCTGCAACCAACAGCTACAACAAACACAAATCCGCGCGGATTACACGAATTACATGGGAGAAGTCATATACACCTTGAAAATATACCTCCTTCTAGAGCAGTTCACTTTGACACAACGCGAATTGAATGGACTACGCTATATATGTATTTTTCTCGTGCGACTGTATGTCAAAGCGTGGTTTACATCCACAAATGCCATACGAGCCCGAAATGAAGATATACATATTTTGAAAGACTCCATCGCATATACAGAAACCGACCCAGATGTGTCTGAAGCGGTTTTACGTAAATATAAAAGTAATTTTTTAATTTATTTATTTATTAACGCTGCTGAACGCGGTTTACAATTTATGAATGATTACAACAGGATCCTTACGAAAGACGAAGACATAATCAGTTTATCTTACAGTGCATTGAAGCATATCGTCGAAAATATCCCTCCCACAACAAGTCGGATCTAATATAATCTTCAAATTGTTGTAACTTTTTTGTTTCTCTTACGATATTGATCATTTATGGCTTGTTAGAATAGAAACTGTATAGTTATCCAAAAAAACATATTTTTAGTTGCTTAAACATATGTATTTTGATTAAAAACCCCATATTTCACCATATAAAGTATGTTTTAATTTTTCAATGAACTTTGGGCAGACCTGAGCGTTAGCCGATTGGAGGCTTGTTGGCCAAATGGAAACTTTTTCGGCCCGGCAATCAAGAATCGCAGCAACTTTCAGTTTCTGCCACATATGCTATAAACAGTCGAATGTATATATTGTAAACACTTTTTTTTACTTATTTATTTCACAACACTTCACTTTTCACACAACACTTTTTCGCATCAAAAATGATGTTGTCACAACAAAGTTCAAAACCAACTAAACTAAGTTCAAAGAGCTTTTCTTGTTGTGGCATGATCATTTACACATAGACAAAATAGAATAAAAAATGTAAGTCAAAGCATGTCATGAAGAAATTTCAAAATAACGGCCAAAATTTTAAAAATACATATGCTTTTCGTTTATTCAAGTATTTTCTTTGTTGCAAACGCAATTTTTTCAATTATTTATTTAACAACAGCGAGTTATGGAGTGTTATTTTGAAAGCTGCAATATTGATCATCAAATTATTAGAATCAATTACGAAAGGTTATTGATACATACTGTGTCTTTTTTTTGTGTAAGTTGGGTAAATATCAACAGAAATTAATTATAGTGTAGTCTATTTGTATTATCATGGTTAGTAAATACTCATATGGATCTAAAATTGTGTCCGTATTGATTCACTTTTTAATTGAATAAAACGTGAATTTCGACTGATTTTGAAAACAAAAATACCTAAACACGAAAAAAGACAAAACAGAAGCTAATTTATAATTTTGTTCTCAAAAATATGAAATAATGAGTTCTGTTATTCTAATGACGTGTTTTGGAAAAAATGGAAATGCTTGAACTTTTTTATTTTACTAAGATATATAACGAATTTAATACAAATTCTTGTGTTTGTACTTGTACTTAATGTAAAATTTTGTGTTAAAATGACATAACATAACATTTTATTAAGCGATATAAAATTATATACGATGATTTCGATATTTCGCTAATAAATATATACCATATGTATTAATGTATGCCAAATCTACGGTAATATCAATCGATATATATTAAGATATAAATAAATATGGGAACATATCAGTAAAGTTATATGTGATAGGCGCCATCACATATATCCATATTAAGCTACACTCAAAAAAAAAAGTTTGGAAAGTCAGCAAAAGTTTTGCTGAGTCAGCGAAAATTTAGTCAGGAGGGTGCTTGTAAAAAAAATTACTAATGTCAGCAAAATCTTTTGCTGAAAATCAGCGAGCTGATTTTTAGCAACAAAATTAGTAGATTCAGCAAAAGTTTTGCTAACACTTAGTGGATTAGAAATAAAAAAGAATTGCTAAAAATTAATAAATATTTTGCTGAATTTTAGTAGACTGAAAGAAACGCAAAAAAATTGTAAAAAAATTGTAATTTAGTTAATCTATTTGCTGAAAATCATAAAACATATTTTTGTGATCCTTTTAAAAATAATTTACAATAATTACGAAATATAAAAATTTTTATTTTCCCACATTGACGACATGAATTAATTTAATATCTGAAAATATATAGAAATAAATATATATAACATAACAAAAATTTTGTTTCAACTACTTACATCAATGGTTGTCTAAATGATGCTATCTTTTAAAGAACGCAACTGCCGAAGATAATTATAGAAACGAAACGAAAAAATAAACAAAAACAAACGAAACGAAAAAAACAACCCTTTTTTGCAATAAGAAAAAGGAACCATAAAAATCTACCTAAGATGTGTGTCTTTGTCTTTCGCTTTAATCTGTCTACATGTCTGTATATGTTTGTTTGCAATTTGACCACACTAGATTATTAATCTATAAACATTTAGTTTAGAAATACATATTAAATTTAAATATTTTATTTTGTCTTTTATTTAATTAATAGACAATTAAGTTGTTTTAATCCTCAATTTTGTTTTATGTATGCAAAACAGATACAAAAATCTTTCATGGTTGATTTTTTTATATGTCTTATTAGATTTGTACTTTTTAGTATCATTTTCCTCTTCTCTACTACATCTTGACATGCCGCGACATCTGCTTCATTTTGCGCATATCTTTCAATCTGGTTGTCGTCCACACTATTAATGTGTTTATCAGCACAATTTTTTTTAGCAAAATAAATTAGTAAAACATTAGTATAATATTAGTAAAACATCAGTTCAAAACAGTTAAGTGCTGAATAAGTATAACAAAAATTTTAACTTAAAACAGAGTTTTAGCAAAAAAATTTGCTTACAAATGGTCTACCTGATTTACAAGACGTTTTACTAACTTTTCTACTAACTTATTTTTTTGAGTGTACATATAAAATATGTTTTTATACAATATTATATTAAATAAGATATGTTTGTACTCGGTTGCTTGATTTTTGTATATGTCTTGCAAGAGTTGTACTTTTTAGTATAATTTTCCTAGTCTCTAATGCATCTTGGCATGCAGCGACATCTACTTCATTCTTAGTATATCTTTCAATCTGGTTGGAGTCCACATTATTAATGTGCTTATCAGCACAATTGTTTCAGCAAAATCAATTAGTATGACATTAGTAAAACGTTAGTAAAACGTTAGTTCAAAACAATTAAGGGCTGAATAAGTATAAGTAAAATTCTAGCAGAAATACAATTTCAGCAAAAACTTTTGCTGAAAAATACTATACTTGATTTGCAAGACTTTTTACTTACTTTTCTACAAACTTATTTTTTTGAGTGTATCTATTGCTCATATCGTGCGGTGCAAAGTAGTGCGACTTTTCGGAAAAAGGTAAATAACAAAAAATCGATTGTTTACGGAAATATTTGTTATACCATTTTTTCGTAATAACAATTGCTCCAGGATTCAACTTGACTTCATTTGAATAGTTGTCAATTGTTCACCAAGAAAATCTTACTGGAACTGCTTCAGTTACTAAACATACTGGCAAAATATTAATTTTGACCAATTCCAACTTTTGGCCAAAAAAAACGGATCCGCTGGACCTCTGTGCGTTTGCAATATATATCTGCAAACACTTCTCCTAAATTATAGTAACTTGTTTCGCTAAAATTTAGCTATAAAAAATGTTATCTAATTTTTCTGAATCAATTTTATTCTTTTTAAAAGTAATTATTCGATGAAAAGCTTAATAATGTTAAAAAAAAGTTTATTTATAGAAAGTTTTAAGCTTAAACGCTTTTAAAAGAGCTTTTAATGACATCCAGTTAAAAGCTTATTTTTATAATTTGACTGGAATTGCTATTTATAGCCGACTCTGCAAATTCCACAAAATGTCTTCAATATTTATATTATATACCTATAATTATTGTCAGAAACAAATATGACAGCCTTTGAAAGCTTTATATCCATATAACTGTACTAGAGTTATTTACAATAGACATCGTATTTTAAGAATTTTTGTTATATAGTTAAAAACAAAAAATTGCTGTAGGGAAAGCGATGAAAGAATGTTAATTTCTTTTTCCACTTAAATTCGGTGTATTTTTTCTAGTTTTCTATAAACTATGTACTCTTTTCCTTTTATACACTCAAAAAAATAGGTTAGTAGAAAAGTTAGTAAAACGTCTTGTAAATGAAGTATACTATTGCTCAGCAAATTTTTTTCTGAAATTGAGTTTTGAGCTAAAATTTTAGTTATACTTATTGAGTATTTTACTGTTTTGAACTAATATTTTAGAAATGTTTTACTAATTTATTTTGCTAAAAACAATTGTGCTGTTAAGCACATTAATAGTGTGGGCGACAGACAGATTGAAAGATATAGGTACGCAGAATCAAGTAAATGTCGAGGCATGTCTAGATGAAGTAGAGACGAGGAAAATAATATTAAAAAGTACAGCTCTTGTAAGACATATGAAAAAAAATCAACCATGGAAGATTTTTATATCTATTTTTCTTACAGAAGGACGCTAACAATGACAATACATATGTGGATTAAAAAATTTTAATTTTGTGTTGTCACCGGCTTGTCAAAATATAGCGAAAAACAAGCACATACCTTAGCTAATTTTATGTTATTATTTTCTTATTGAAAAAAGGGCTTGTATATTTAGACAACCATTGATGTAAGTAGTTGAAAGATACTTTTGTTTATCCCTGGTAAAAATAGTTATATCTAGTCATATATAATATGATTAAGTCATATCTGAGTTTGAATGAGATAGCCATATAATAATAATCCAAATATATTTAGTAATCGATATGATTATATATGGTCCCATCCCGAGTAAAAAAAATTATATATAAAAATATATTCTTAAATATTAAATTATATAGTTATAGAAAATATCATATGCATGTATTTATATATAACAATATTTTCAAAATGTTTTTTAAAGAAATTTCATGTACAAGCATATCCAATCATATATCAAAAAATAGTTGTTAAATTTTATTGAAATTTTATATAAAATGATATATAGCCCAATACATAATTATATATAACACAAAATGAAAAGAGTTTCCTGTCATTTCAGGCATAATTCAAAATGTTTTTTAAAGAAATTTCATGTACAAGCATATCCAATCATATATCAAAAAATAGTTGTTAAATTTTATTGAAATTTTATATAAAATGATATATAGCCCAATACATAATTATATATAACACAAAATGAAAAGAGTTTCCTGTCATTTCAGGCATAATTATATATAATCCAAATTTGTGAACATTTTATAAGCTAGTATTAGACAGACTCACCTTATCTGGAGAAAAAAGTGTGTCTTGGCCAGCTCTCAATATGTACATTGGTTTGTTTTGTGATGATTCCCAAAATAGTTCATGCCTAGCATTGAGATCCCGTGAGATGGACCGTTTTCAAAAAAAATATTTTTTTAGTTATTCAAAGAATTTTGTACTTTAACAAAATACAACATATACGAGTACAATATTAGTATCCCGAGAAAGGTTTTTTTTACAGCGCGTACAACGCTATGCATATAAAACATGTCCAGACATATCCTTATTCAAGTGTTATTCTGTAAAAAAAGAGGGCTTTTAAGTTTTTTGTACTGAAATTTTTGTGATTTAAATGTGGAATTGACATATTTTAACCTTTAGTCGATTTAAGTTAATACGTGTTTCAGTTTTTTTCGAAGTTCGAACTAGTTTGCGGTTTAGTAAAAATGTAATAGGATGGGAAACCAAGTTCAATATGGTATTAAAATTGATGTGTGAAAATAATTAGAAAATTTCCAGTTATTTAAACCAAATTTTGAAAAAAATTTTTTGAATTATTCCAATCTACAAACAAGTGTTTAGATGATATAATTATGAAAATTCGGCTTAAGAGAAAAAATTCCACCACAACGGCTTTTTTTGGCGGGATAATTTTTTTCGCTAACTCAAAATTTTATAAAGATATATACACTCTAATTAATTTCTGTTGAAATTTACCCAACTTATAGTAGGAAACTATACTCCTACTATAAATTGGGTAAATTTACTCTATGTGTGTAAATGAAAAAAATACACACATTACGTGTAAGTTGGTCAACAAAAATCGTGTAAATGTACTATGCAAGTGCGTAAATTTGTAATTAATTAAGAAATAAATGAATAATTTTACTAAATTTTTGAGTAAAAAAACATACTTGTAAATATACGGATAAAACGCGTAATAATACATTTTTATATGCGTAAGAACCCCCTAAAAATGCGTATATTTCCCTTGCGGTAAGAAAGAATGACAGCCCACAAAATGTTTCAAATAAAACAAAGAATTAATTTTTATAAAGAGTTTTATTAATGTGTTGTATAATAATAAATATAAAATATAAATATAATATAAATATTTGTATATTTGTGGTTGTACATATACAGAGCTTCAAAGATTAAATTCTAGTTTGAAAAAATCAGATCAGATTTTTTTAAATCGAATGATTTTTTTTCTTAATCAATCGCAGAGAAATCATTCTTTGGAATTCACTAGTGGTGAATTCAATCAATTTAGCTAATTCGATATTATCAATTATTGAATTCAATCACTCTGAATTCAATAGTTGGGAAGTCAACTGTTGGGAATTCAATCATTGCGAATTCAATAATTGGGAATTCAATCTACTTTTTACTCAATCGATTTACAATTTGCCAAAATCGGCGAAATTGAAAAACACCGCCAGAATTGAAAAAAAAACTCTAAAATTTAAAAAAATATCGTTAAAATGAAAAAAATCCCCAAAAATTTAAAACAATCTCCGAAATTGAAAAAACGCCAAAAATGTAAAAAATCACTTAAATTTAAAAATTCGGCAAAATTTAAAAAAAATTTCCAAAATTAAAAAAAATCACTAAAATTTGCCAAAATTGAAAAATTACCAAAACTAAAAAAATTGCCAAAAATAAAAGTGAAAACATCGCCAAAATGAAAAAAACTTCAAAATTTAAAAACGGCAAAAGACAAAAATCGCGAAAAAAATCACCATAATTGATAAAAAAAATAGCTCAAATTGAAAAAAGTTGTCTGTGTCATTTATTTATCTCTGTTAGTTTTTGAAACATGGCCGATGTTTCAACTAAATACTCGTTTTTATCTGCGATGCTTACTTTTCGAGAAAAACGCGATTTACGAATCCAGCTAATCAAATTGAAATTTAGGATCGTTGTAGGGGTAATGGGGTTGAGTTTTGAGCAATGGTGCAAACATTTTTCCTCCAGCTCTATTAGTTTCCAAATATGTACCTTTTAAAAATTGACTAAATAAAAACCTTCCATAACTCAAAAAATAAAAGAGCTACTGGAAAAATTTTTGCACCGGTGTTCAAAACTCAACCCCAATGGTTGTCGTCCACACTATTAATGTGCTTATCAGCACAATTTTTTTTAGAAAAATTAATTAGTAAAACATTAGTATATTAGTAAAGCATTAGTATAAAACAGTTAAATGCTGAATAAGTATAACAAAAATTTTAGCTGAAAACACGATTTAAGCAAAAAAAATTGCTAAGAAATAGTATACCTGATTTACAAGACGTTTTACTAACTTTTGTACTAACTTATTTTTTTGAGTGTACAATTAATCTAAAATAATTCTATAACTTTTATATATAATTATATATGGGAAAACATATTATATTTAAATATACCCGACGAAAAAAGTTTATAGAAAGCTTGATATAATTATATATGTGTACATATGTAACGATATAAATTTAGATGCTTATTTTTCGAAAATTTCTAATCTATATTTTTTATCTCTTCAGAAGGGTGTTTTTTATACAGTTGGTAACACATTTTTAACTGGTGGCCATTTTTTCAGCTGTCAAGTGATTTATGTTTAGTTGGTTTAGCATTTCAACTGACGCCTGATCAACGCGTCCAAATTGTGCAAATTTATTTTGAATATCATGGTTCTGTTCGAAATACCTATCGCTCACGAATTTTGTTTAGCGATGAAGCTTACTTTTGGTTAAATGGATACGTCAATAAATACAGCTGACGTAGTTGGAGTGATGATAATCCTCAAGTGTATGTTGAGACACTGTTAGATCCAGAAAAACTGACTGTTTGGTGTGCTTTGTGGGCTGGTGGAATCATTGGTCGGTACTTCTTTAAAAACGATGCTGGTCAGAACGTTACAGTCAATTGTGACCGCAATAGAGAGATGATTACTGACTTTTTCGTTCATCAGTTGAACAACCATTATGTGTAGAAGCTGTGGTTTCAACAAGACGGCGCAACATGTCACAGTTCGTGCCACAATTGATTTATTAAAGGAAAAGTTTGGTAACCGCATAGTTTCACGTTTCGGACCCCTACAAGATCGTGCAATTTAACGCCGCCGGACTATTTTCTGTGGGGATACGTGAAGTCGCTAGTCTAGGCCGATAAGCCCGAAACGATTGACCATTTGGAGGACAACATTCGCAGCGTTATTGCCAATATAAGGCCACAAATGTTGGAAAGTCATCGAAAATTGGACGTCCACATTAGACCACGTCCGAGCCAACCGTGGTCATATTCCAGAAGTTATATTTATAATGCCAGAAGATTATCTTTCGAATAAAGTAAATTTCATGTCAATTTAAAAAAATTATTTTTGTTTCATTCCATTTCAAAGTTCTTTACCTCTATAAAAAACACCCTTTACTTTATATAGCTAAATATTTTATCATATATATTTCAATTTATAATATATAGGTATATATGATACAATAAAATCAAACAAAATCTATCACTTTTATATTTAATTATCAGAAAAGACAAAAAATTATAAATATTGTAAAAAAACTGCACTTAAAGCAAAGTTTAATGTTAATAGATTTAATAATATCTATGAGAAAAAAATCATCATGTTCGTATATTTGCGTTACATTACCAGATTCGCCAATTTCTTCATTCCAATTGATGTTTTTAACATTTCGGTTTACTTTAAAGCTGCTAATTTGTAAATTGCTATTTGAAGACGGTAATAATACGTTGTTTTCCGAACCCTGATTGTTAAGATTTATTGAGATACAGCAGTAAAGAGAATAGTGGTCTGATATATGTGTTCACTAATTAAGCCTTGTAAACCAAACGACGACATCATTTCAATATATTTTGTTGTTATATTATTGTTTTTGCAAATATCTATATTCATATCGCCAATTATTATAGCATTGTGTTGTTTCTTAATTTTGTTTATGTTTTCTTCAAGCTCGTTGATGAAGTATAATGGATTTAATGACGGTGGTCGATAAATTGACATAATAGTTAAATTATCGTTGTTGATTTGTATGTCAACGTGCATTGTTTCATACTGAATTGTGGATATAGAAATTTGCGTATAGGGAATCTAAATCGCTATTCCTCCACCACGGCTTTCCTCTCTATTTAAGAAAAGTGAGTTGAAGCCAGGAATGTTAAAAAGATTATTTTCAGCATCGTGTATATTTGTTTCAACCAATACGATTATTTTTATGTTTTGGATAATGTTGTGTATTGTTGCTAAAAACGGTGTGAAATGTTTTCTTAAAGAATGTATATTTAAATAAACTAGTGAGGTAGGATAACTTAGAGGTTGTGCATTTATTTGATTAAAATTGTTTATATTTTGGTTTTGTATGTTATACATTTTTAATGTTTTTGTTTTGTTTATAAAAAAGAGAGAAAAAAAAAGTTTGAATAAAGTTTTTGAGTGTATGTTTTTATTTGTTTTTGTTTATAAAAAAAGGAAAAAAATGTTTTAATAAGGTTTTTGGGTGTATGTTTTTATTTAAGCAATAACTTCAATATCACTTTCACTTTCATATAAGACTATATGTGTTTATATATACCCACATCGGAACTTTTTTCGTCGGGAAGTTAAGATTTTCTTACATATGTCTTTACATATAACCATATTAATTTTATATCGAAATTATTTGTAATTATTTTAATACAATTTCAAATAAAAACATGTCTACATTTTATAAGACAATACCACTTAATTATATATTATTGAAACACTAAATTTGTTCTTGATAATTTTTAATAATATCGTTGTTTTATTTAAAAACATTTTAGTCTTTAAAATTGTGGATTTCTAGAAATTTTAATTTTAAACTTAAATACTTTTAAGCATAACTTCAAGTTACTAAATCATACATACTATTGGCTAACATTTTATAGAATCAGATATATTTTTATCTAATTAGATATATTTTAATGTCCCGGATATGGGATCCGAAAAATTTGTCATGCAGATGACAAATTTTTCGGATCAATTTGTATGTGCTTATATATCAAAACTTATCAAATGAGATATAATTTAATTAGACTCTATATTAAAATTTTTACCCGGGATGTTATATATAATTATTTCTATATATTTTCAGATATTAAATTAATTTATGTCGTCCATGTTGGAGTATGAAAATTTATATATTTTGTAACGTATTGTAAATTATTTTTAAAAGAGTCGCAAAAAAGTTTCAGATTTTCAGCAAATAAATTAGTAATATTTAGTAATATTTAGTCTAGTAATATTTAGCAAACATTTTATTAACTTTAAGCAAGGAATTTTTAATTGTTAATCAACTAAGTGATACCAAAATTGTTGCTCAATTTACTAATTTTGTTGCAAAAAATCAGCTCGCTGACATTAGAAATTTGTTTTGCCATCCTGACTAAACATTTTGTTGACTCAGCAAAATTTTTTGCTGACTTTACTAAATTTTTTTTTAGTGTATTGTTCTTGCATTTATACGATTTTCCTAAATAACTTAAGTTATACTTGTGAATTTTTCATTGCTATTGAAATTTAATTGGCATTACTTTCTGTCAATGCCAATTATAAAAAGCGTTTTGTTTTGGGAAAAACGATAAAAATTTTAAAATTGAATTTCTTTCTTTAAAAGTATACACTATTTAGTCTTTTTTGGTAACTGAGTAGTCATGATGAATCTGCATTTGATAATACTTGATAAAATAGCGAATATTTAAAAAAAAAGACCTCAAATATATGATTTTTATCCAAATTAGCAAATAATTTTTCGTAGACAATTGCAACAAACAATTATAATAATAAATTATAATTTTCTGCTTAAGGCATTGATCAATGTCAATTAAAACCAAATTTCATTGGCATTGTTTTTAAGCAATTATAATACCAAAAAAATAAATTACCATGACAACCATCAATGCCACTTAAATTGTCAATAATTTAGACCATTCAATTAACTAGTCCCAAGTATGATCCAAAGCAACACATAGTTTATACGTGAAATAATCCACAGAATTTTAAACTAGCATGCTTACATCGCCTTCTTTACACGAGTTTTTTGTATGGAATTGTATAACAGAAATTCTTAAACTACAATGTGGATTGTGGATGTGTGTATTATAAATAAATCCAGTGAAGATACATATGGGGCGTTTCATCTAAAGCAGTTATGCCCACCCCATATGCCCGCAAGCGAAAACAGCTTTTTGTGCTTTCACATGTACACATAAAGAGCTTTGTGCTTTCACACATGCTCGAAAGCTACACCGATAAAATTGAATAGTCGCATAGTTAAAAAAAAATTTTAGTTCATTTTAAAGAAATTAATTTTAACTATCTTGATCATTAATAACTATTTGTTTTTTGTGTTTCGTGAGACCGAAGTAAACAGATCCACAATGATTGGACTCATTGCTTGTGTCAGATGTTCTATTACTTTGATATTCTTAATTGCATTAAAGAAGCAATTATTCAAAGGTTGCAAAAAAATATTTTCTGGAAATACAAATGAAAGGAAAATTGCTGTAGTGTCACTTAAAGAAAATTTTATTTTTTTGAATAGTACCTCGTATATGTTGGTAAACGAAGACAATCAAGTTTGGGAAACACTGGCTGGTGTCATTACACGTTTGTGTGTCTGAACCCAGAACCATTTGTGTCAGGTATTGGCAATGATTCCAAAGGTTAACTTCCTCCATGATAGCGATGGAAAAAATATTCTATATTGGATATTGTGATTGGCCAGTTTCTGAATGAATCTTTCATTCATGCCACAACAGGAAAAAAAAGTGTCTTGTATCAATCCAAAGCGTTTTTTTTTTTGTTTGTTTCGTTATTGGAATCCCTTCATTAGTGTTGGAGGCACATAGTTTATAAAATGTTGAGTTTATTTTTGATAATAAATATTGCATATGTTCGTAGAAATTATGTGTTATTGAAAGCAGGTTGTTTTTTTGGTTGATGAATGAGAATATACCCACCCAGCATTTTTTGAAAATTTTAATCATATTCGAGTCTTTTATGATACTTCTGCGCGACTAAAAAGCTGGAATATGCTCTCATTTTCTGATCATAAATGATACATTTGTCGGTAGAAAATGGTACCCTAGCCGCGACTCTTCTTGATGACTCATTTATGATACTGTTTTTTTGTTAGTTTTGGGTCATTTTATAGTCTTTTTCGAATCGTTTTATGGTCATTTATGAGTCTTCTTCGAATAAGCTACGAGTCTTTTTTGAGTCACTTATCATTATGTTAAGGAGTCTTTTTAGAGCCACTTATGAGTCTGTTTGGGAGTCTTTTTTGAGTCCCTTATCAGTCTGTTTCGGAGTCTTTTTCTAGTCATTTGAAAATATACAGTGACTCACAGCTTATTTCGTGTGTTAAACTTTAGAGAACATATTTGTTTATATTTTTAACATCAACTTAAATATTTATTCAAAATGGGCATTTTTTTAAAGACTTGATTTTTTTTAAGTTTTTTCTTGTAAATATAATAAAAAATAATATATCTTTAAAAAAATACCCATTTGGACTTAATATTTAAGTTAATGTTAAACATATTAACAAATATGTTCTTAACAGTTTAACACATGAAATAAGCTGCGAATCACTTTTAATTTTCTTAAAAGAAATAAAAGAATAATATTCATATTAAATTAAGATTTGTTTTTAATAAAAAACTAATATATAAATACATACACTTCAATGAAACTTTTATAACTAGACAAATATCCAACTTGTTGACATTTACTCAAGAATACGCAAAAATTATCCCGTTATTCTTAAGAAAAAAAGAATAACGGGATAACAATCTTGACGAGATCTGGGTAACAATCTTGACGAGATGCGAGGGCTTAAGTGCAATCTACTGTTCTGATCTCCTGTGCTGGGGTAAACGTTGTATATGTCTTCACAGGTGGTCAAGAATACTGAAGGAATGCACAACTAAAGGTTACTCACCTTGTCATGATAATGAGGCGGTAGTGGGTATACACACTGTCTGACCCATTATCAGTACATATAATATTAGGTACCAGCCCGCGGGTTCGCCCCTTGTATGGTGGGGGCTTTACCAGTGGTTGGTACTATACACATGCACTTTTAAGGTCAAGGTGTTGGTAGCGGTGCCGAGGGCCTGTGTGACTAGTTAGTGCGTTAAGAAACTAGTTGCTAACAGCTCCCCTCAGCGCCAGGGCAATGCGCTGTTGTACTTTAGTTGCCTAGTCCACGCACGCCGTCACTGCGTGGTACGGTCCGTCTTTACGTGCTTACTCGTGGGAACAAAATTGAAAGTTCAAGTTTTATAAAAAAAAAGGATGCGACAGACGATGTGACTGACCAGGATATGGGTCTTTCGGACGTCTCGGTTGAGGAGTCGGGCAGTGCTTGTGGAGAGCTAACGCTCTCGGTTGTTCATGACAGCATTATTGGACATGAACAGCAAGTACTGTCCGACCTACATGTGTATGGTCTTCTAGGACTGTCGAGTGACTCCGCTGGTGAAACTGGAGCCACTCAAGGGTTGGAGAGGTTGACTCTGCTCTCTGACGAGGGGCAGGATATCGTAGGGATATCTGCTCACAGTCAGACCGCGGGCGCGGCCTCTTCAGTCAGTGAGGCTGGGGGACACCGGGGGGATCACTCGGTAGAAGATTATCCACAGCTTGTTCGGCAGGGAGTTGCCAAGCGCCCCTTCACGAGATTTTAACAACACCAGCCGAACGAAGGAGGAGAAGGCGCGGAACGGAACGAGGAAATCACTCGCATATCTGGACAAGATGGCGAAGAGAGATCCTTCGTCGTTTACCGCGAGGGATAGGCACCTTCTGAGACGGCACAGGCAAAGCGTTGCTAAATTCGAGAGAATTTACGGCCCTGTCAGTACCGTTCTGGGTTGGTCCTCTCCCTGGAAAAAGCAGGAGGATGTAACTGTCAACCCTTGCACTGCTCAAAAGAGTAAAGGGTTGGAGGTTGCATCAACCTGCCGTAAGGAGAGTGGTGCTGTCCCTATGACCAATGCGCTCACGTCTACAGAACGAGTTGCGGAGGGAAAAGGGACGACACCGAAGGTTGGAGGTAAGGTCGCTAAGGCAATGGGCACGGGGAGGAAGACTGGAAACTCTCTGACCGTTTCCTCTAGTGGCTTCCGTAAGGAGGCCAGTACAGGAAAGGGAACGGGTAGTGACAGACCTTCCAAACCGGCGTTGCCAAGGTCACTGAGCTCAATGAAGAGGGATTGCACATCCTCGGCTGAAGCTCTTAAGGGATCTAATAAAGAGATCATTAAGAGGGTCAGATCTGGAGATGACCAGCCTTCTTCATCGAGCAAGAGGGTGAAGAAATCGGTGAGCCTAGAAAAGCATCTTCAGGTGGCTGTCGTCGATCTAAATGATCCAGACTGGAGGATCAGTACTGATCTATGGCAGCTAGTTGAGGGTAGGCTGATCGATGAACTGGCCGTATTCAAGGGCAAGGAGGAGGATGTATCCTTCAATGGTGCAGACTGGGCTAAGGGAGTGAAAATTGTCAATTGTGGTAACAAGAATTCCTTGGAATTCTTAAGAACCACAATCGGCAAGTGCAGCGACATTAACCCAGAGGCAAGGCTTGAAGTGATACAGGCCTCCGAGCTGCCACTCAGGTCCATAGTGACAGTGTGGATTCCACCACCCGTACGCACGGTGGAAACCATACTGGCGGTATTGGGCAACCAGAACGGCAGGCTCCTTACCGACCAATGGAGG